>CANXYC010239254.1:0-15137 GCA_948193065.1 Aleurites moluccanus | reverse complement strand
GCCTTTTTTTTTAAATAATGTTTCCAACCCGGGGTGGTACTGGTTTTGGTGCGGGGGTGTTTTTGCCACCCCCCCCCCCCCCCCCCCCCCCTCCAGGTCTCCGAGACTCACCACCTCTACCCCTCTTTCTCTGGTCTTTCATAGATATCTCCTCTCTATACTTAGCTTCCATATGGGCAGCTTTATCAATAACTTTACACAGAGAGGTAAATTCCACGGCTAGTAGGGCATTAAACAATGGAGCATGTAACCCTCTCCTAAATCTGCCAATCAAGTTTGCCTCAGTCGGGGCTATCCTCCTTGCATATTTTCTCAATCATTTGAACTCCTGTGCATACTCTAGAACACTTAGATTGCCCTAACTCAACTGTTCAAATTTAATAATGTTCCCCGATCGAATCCCTTCAGTCAAAAACTCATCCATCAATCGTTGTTTGAACTCATCCCAGGTCATCGGGTTATCACTATGGATATTCTCATCTATATGTTCATTAAACCATATAGAAGCATCCTTCTGTAACAACAAGCCCACCAGCTCTATTATTCTGGCATCAAAACATGGCAGCTTCCTAACAACCTTATCCACCTCCTCTACAAAGTCACTGGGATCCGTGCCATATTCCCCTGCATATTTGGGCAACTGAAACATTCTAAATTCTGACATAGTTACCCCACCCTCGGGTATAATCCAACGACCCCTCTATCTCTGATAATCAACTGGTACTAGGGGTGTCTCAGGCCGTATTTTAGGTTGAATGGGTAGTGGGGGAGGTTGTTGCACTGGTATAGGCTGTGCTGCCAAATGTGTCTATAATATCTGTATCATTTCTCTCCTAAATTCCTGCATTTCCTGCCTCCAGGGTGCATCCCCCGCCACAAAGGATTCAGTGCACCTACAACTCCGAGATGGTTCAGTCACCTGCACTGAGGCATTAGAGGCAACTTTTGCCTCTCCACTTAACTCTCGATGATCCCTCATAATTACTGGAAGATCCAATCCCATAGCGTGTTGAGACATCCTCACATACTAAAAGAAAACACAGAATCAAATCAGAAAAAGTAATTTCATATCGGCACGCGGGATATAAAACAATGATGATGATTGTACTTTGACGATACACAAATACCTATGCTCTATGGTACAAGAATTATATATGTTAACAACATGCTTACAGTATAGGACAAACAGAACCATGGGCTCTAATACTAACTTTGTCACGACCCAAACCAGGGAGCCGCAACGGTCCAAGGATACGAGATTCGCCTGTGGCTACCAGTACCTCGATGAACCCCTAATACAATTTAGCTTATACATCAAACACAGGTTCCATGCCTTTAGTTTACATCTAGGTCTATTTCTTATACTCATAAACCTTATCCATACTAATAATTCATATAACACACAAGTTCATTCATGTTAAATCCCATACATATACATTATGTCAATGTTCTGCCGAAAACCTGATAGAGTTTCCTCTGTATTTTTAACATGCCAACTTACTATTTATCAACTAAACACTTCCAAATATCATTTCTCAATTCAACTCCATCTCCACATCATCAACTCATCCATATTTCTCAATTCACAACATAAACCATCATCATTATCATACCTGCCTTAATACAAAACTGGGCAACTATATCAACATACACACATAGATAAATACATACATATCAATCTAAATACTCATACTTTAAATTATAGTAGCATGGAGCTACTAGACAGAATTTGGATAAAAGATTAACTTATAATATTTACATATATATGTCAAAATGTCCACGGCGAAGAAAGAGTAGCCTGTGGAGCTCGGTTCTCACCTTCATTTGAAAAGATTTAAACCCATGGGGGTGAGTATAAAATACTCAGTAAGTAATTATATACAAAAATGCATGACAATTATATACCATTAAAGCTGATCCGAAACCTAAAAAGGTTAGGCGCAATATAGCAAGGGATAGAACAAATAGTACTGAAAATACGTGGTAACAAGTGATGAACTATAAGTATAGCATATGAAATGTTTAGAATATGGTGAACGATAATAACATGTAGTATGAGTCACATCACATACGATATAATAGGTAAATAGGGCCAAATATGTCAAATATGCATAATCGTGCTAACAAGTACATATATGGCACAATAGTGCAAAACAAGTAATTACGTAAGAGTGAACGGCTCTTACGACAAAAGAATATAACTCCCCTCCCTAGTAAGGGTTAAATTAATAACCAGTGTGCACACGGTCGATGAAAAATTCCGCTATACCGTCGAAGTAGCCCTGTTATGATATCATATGCAAAAGTCTCATATAATGGGTATAGGTTCACAAATATAACTCAATTTTACATATAACAACTCATTTTCATGTCACAAGTACCATATAGGCATGCTGTCCAAAGTTAAGAAACGGGTTTGCCGAGGCCCAGTTTCGCTAGCGCAAATGGCATGTCAGATTACGGGTCCGTTTTAGGATTTTTAGGTAGTTTCTAATTCTCTATATTATTAGCATATTTGGGTAGACTATTTGGTATCGATTTGAAGCTTAGAGATAGGGGGAAAGGATTGGGCCAAGTATCAGGTTAAAATACTTTCTAAGTTTTGAATTAAATCAGTCGGAAGTTTAGGTCAATTTTTGGCCAGTTTGGAGTGTCATTTAGGTGCCAATTGGACTTTTCAATTGAAATTAGGGTTTTTATGTATCAAATAAATTCAAATGCATTTGTTATGCCATATGATGTATAAATGCAATAATTGTATATAAAAACTTACTTCCAAAACTTAGCTAAGGCATGTAGGTCCTAGCTAGCCCGACGACCCTCTAACTATCGCGGCGACTGCTCGACTAGTCCCTTCCTCGGGAGGCTCGCCTATATATATATATATATATATTCTCTACGTAAGGATTCAAATCATCACATATAAACACAATACACATCAAATACACATATACTCACAACCAATGGTCATATTTCCTATCAAATAACAAATTCACCCTTTTTGCACACATAGGCCATTCGGCCAAATCCCAACTGGGGCTACAAATATTTAAACCTCATATTTTTTTTACAACACATTAATTCACATATATATTAACATATTAAAGCAAGTTTGGGCTTACGTTCAAGCCTAGGTTTCATGCCAAAGTATTTTGAACTTTATAGGTCATAAAGACCTAAATTCAATTCAAACTCAAATCAAGCATACTAATTACTTCCTATATGCTTCAAATACCTGTCAATTAAACCTATTACACATAATTATCAAATTATACACATAGTTTACCTTATAAACCCTAACCTTAGTTCAAAAGCATTTCGGTCTACAAAGGGTCATACCATCTAAGCTTAATTTTTTCAATTCAACTTCATAATTCAACAATTAAACACATCAATTTAACAATTCCAAGCTCAATTACACACAATCAAATCAAGTTTCTCATTTTTTTTTGCCCTAATTAGGTTCGGTTTAAGGGTTTTTTCTCAATCCAATATTAATTCTCCCAATTACACTTACAATTAAACAATTCAAACTACCAATTAAACATTAAAGCATTCAATTATACAAGAACCAAGTAAATTCCCCATTTCCCCCAAATTAGGGCATTTGGACATAGGAAATTTTCCTCCTTTTGTGTTTGTTCTTCAATTTAAGTATTCAATTTGTCAATTCACCATGTCAATTAAAGATTTAAATATTCAATTGCAACAATACACAAGAAATTTCTTCACACCTAACCCTAATCCTATTCGGTTTCAATGCTCCTTCAACAATTGATATTCAATCTTAAATTCATCATTCAATTAACATTAATTCAACCCATATAACAACAATTATGAAATCAATTACTCCTTAATAGCATAAAGTCATTTTCCCCCAAATTTTCCCATTCAATTCGGCCACAATGCATTACTACTTGTTAGATGTTTAATTCCTCAAATTAATCACACAAATCAACATTTAAATGCCAATTAATCATTAACCAACCAGAATTTTAAACTTACCTTCAAATTTCCTAGAATGGCCGAACCCTAGCTCCTCTAATATCTCACCCAAATGCAAGTTTGAACTTAGCTTGAAGAAATGGAAGACATATGATGATAATCTTCACTCAAACTTAAGAAAAAAAATCTCCAGAACCTCAATTTTTCTTTAATGGCCGAAGCAAAAGAAAATTTTTTTCTTCTTCTTAAGGTGGCTCACGGTTTTTCTTGGTGGAGAAGAGGAAATGCATAATTGTTTTGAGTATTTTAATAGTTAGTGGACTTTTTCCACTAAATCACATGTAAGCAATCTCATAAAGTGAACTTTGAAACCTACACATGCATCCCTTGTATTCCATTGCACCAATACTTTGTTCCATTGATGATGAGTGAAAGTGTCATTCACTTCCTACTCTTACACTTTTGCTTTAATTGAGTCCTTTTAAAATATCAACTAAATCCCTAAATTTTATTTCCTTATTCAATTAAGTCCTACCATTTTTGTAACTTAATTTGGCTATTTTATTTTATTTATTTATTATTATTTTATTTTATTCAAATAATCAACTAACAATCAAATACACATGCAAGTACATCAAAATGATTTCAAATAAATTAACAGAAATTTCCCAAAGGTCCTTAACTATACTAGGCTCGGTTATGACTTGGTTTTATAAAGGTCATCCCCGCCTAACCGGTTTATATCCCCCATCGCGTCGTATAGGCGGCATATCCACTAAAAACATAAAATCACAAGATTATTAATTTACAGAAACGCATATTAACAGACATAATGAATAACATCAAATGACGATAAGGAAGAATCTTATGCTTCATGATCTACTTATTTTTTTAATGACAATTATTTTATTTAATTAACTTATGCTTTCATACCAACTTTGTCACATCCCCCCTTCGAGATATGACGATCCTAGGGAAAGGGTTATCTTAAGGCTACCGGTTCCCATATAAACCATCCTAACTTAAAAATTATTGGCTTATAAATTATTTATGAATTTTTTTTTTACAAAAATTTTACCAGAGTTTCCTTTGTAACTATAATAATTCCAAGTTACGACTCATTTAATTTAGCAATAAATACAACCTATAAGGAAACTAGTACTTCTAAAATCTCACCTTATACCCTCAACTTCCATTTTTCATATCACATTTTCATACTTCACTTAACAAACCATTTTATATATATGCAGTAATTTAATTAAGATTTAAATATTTTTAACCAGTGTTAACTAAGTCATTAACACAGTATTTATACAAGCTCTATACTAATGACAAAATCATGGAGCAACTCTAGAGTAACAAAATACAAATTCTTTATAGATGAGGCAGTTACATAGATACTGTAGGTTCTAAGCTTGGATGAAGGAGATGGGCTGGAACCACCACTATCTACTATAGACCTGGAAATATTGAACCACAAGAGGGTGAGAATTTAATCTAGTGAGTAATACATATATTATCTTACTCTTGAGGCTAGGTGAGGGAATTTCTCACAAGGAAGGTAATGATAGCATGAATATATATATATATAATATACAATAATAATAGGGGTCATTAGTAAATTAAAGATTCATAAAAAAAATGAGGTCATTCAACATGTAGGTTCAGTTATCAATATCTTCACATTGGCATTAAAGATACATATCGTATCATATTATCATAAAAATAACTGAATCATTATCGATCATTTAAGTAGAGGCTACAATCCGGTAGCATACTATTTACTCATACGGTTGATCAGACCGCATGGCTATGACTTTAACCCCCACCTAGCTAGGATCATTAAACCACTGTGCATAATGTTATTAAAACTTTCGTCACTATATTAATGCCATGTATAATTCTTAATCATTAGGTGTCAAAGAATAATTTAAGCACTTTCAAGGTTTTTAATCAATAAAATATTTGACCAATCATGCAAATTCAATCAAAAGGATTCATTTGGAATTTTAGAAGACATAAAAATAATCATGGATAATACAATTGATGCTTTCGGCCAACAATCGGAATTTCAAAATAATTTCAATAACTAGGTTTGAATACAATGTTAAGTAAAACAACATGTATATTACTCACATCTATAAGCAAAAAATAAAAAATTGATCTTTCTTCTCTACTCAATAAAGACAAAAGAGGTGATCATGAACCTCTTTATCATCCCTTTTAGATGCATCACATACAATTAAATATAATTTAGTATCAACTTGATAGGAACTTTCATTAACTAAAACTTTAATTAATCAATTTCCTTAAAATTCCTAAATCTTAGGGTTAATTTCAATTTTTATCCTACTGTCAGCCTTGATTCTCTCAGTTATATTTCCCTCTATATTTATCTAATTACTTCAATTATTTTTCCTACTTAAACTAGATATCTAAGGCTTCAATATATCCAAAATTCAGATTTTTCTGATAACTACAAGAATTATGGGAGAATTTATAATTCTGTTCTGAAATTTGTCTTCTATCCTTCGAATTCTTCCAGGGCAATCTTTATTTTTTTTACTTGCATCTCATCGTATAGATATCCAAATTCTACTATGTTTTCATAAAATTTTATCTAAGACATAAAGAAATATTTTTCGTGTTTTGAGTTTTCCCTAATTTTGTCCTTAATGTTCTCAAAAACTCAAAACTCAATAGGGTTGCTCTGTTCAAACTCTAACATGAGCCAACAACACTTAGTGTTTCATATCTCTTTACACAGTAAGAAATTAACAATAATTCCTTAAAGGAAAACAATCTACACATGTATATATAAAATTTTTATGTTTTGTAAATTTCCAAATTCCAATTTTAAGGGTATAAAAACTCAGTCCCAAAAGTTTATCCATACACAGGAATTTCAAAATTTTCAAGGACTTGCTCCTAATCCAACTTTATTTCTCCAATTAGACCTCTAAACTACCATTAAAACTCATTAAATCAAATTATAGAGCTAGTTAAAGATTTTACTTCTTAAAACCCTTTGAATAATATTGCCTCTATAATGATTTTGATGATGTAATTGAAGTCCAAAATAAAAGTATTAATCAATATAAATGATTATTTAACTTGTGTTTAAGTTTTTGTTTAAAACAAGGATTCACGCCCTTGAATATTATTAACGCCCGTGAGCAAGATCAAAGCAACATATGAAATTTACTCAGAAAGAATTTTTAAGCCTGTAAATAAAAATTGATGACCGTGAAAGTGTTTCATGCCCGTGATACTGATTCATGCCCATGATTATTTTAAGAATTGTTTTTGGCTCAGAGACACAGAAAGAGTTTTCAAGGCCGTGAAAAATTATTCACGCCCGTGAACTATTTTCATGCCAGTGATAGTTGTTCAGGCCTAAGGATGATTTAAATTTGAAATTGGCGCAAAAGATTTCAAGGTCGTGAGTTTTGATTCAAGCCTGTGAAGACTCATATTCACCACCATGACTATCTGTAACACTCGTGAATCGGTAGTTGCCTGTCAATGTCAAAGTTGATATGTTTTAAATATAGTTGTGAGAAAAAGATTTGGAGGTAAATCTTGCATTAAATGCAACCAAAACGGTCACATTTAATTACCATTCATTGAAGGCTATAAATAAATGAAGATTTTAAGTTCTAATTTGAAGAGAAGCACATATCTAAAGAGAAATAAAATTGTTGTTAATTCATACTCCGTTTTCTGAACACTTTAAGTTTTATTTCTTATTTTTAGAGTTCTTACTAGCTTTTGCGAGTCTTAGCTATTCATACTTTACTGTATACCATTGGAATAGCTTTGTATAAGTTTAGAAAAACTTAAAAATCCATATCTCTATTATTGAGAGTAAAAAATATGAGTTGTAACTCAGTGTGTATAGGGTGAAATCCCTAAAAATCTATTGTAATTGAGTTTGGTGGTGCACCCAGTTCTAGTGGAACCTCAATATCAGGTTGATATTGAGAGAAGTGGATGTAGGAGAAGGAATTTGGCTCCGAACCACTATATATTGGCTGAGCTCTCTTAATCTTTATCTTTTATTATTGTTTATTATTTAAAATTAACATATCTATTACATTTTAGTTGTATATTTTCATCAAGAATTTTAAACTCCTATTCACCCCCCTAGGAGTATTGCCATAGTAGTATTCATAAATAATTTCCTTTAACTATCTACAAATTTGATGAAGAAAATGAGCTTTGGATATGGAGGTATGAAGATTGATAAAGATGGAGAGTGGTTTGAGTGAGTGAGGTGAAGCAAAATTTTAGAGAATTTTTATTGTCAAATTTTTGGCCAAGAGAAGAGGAAAAAGATGATGGTGATAATTTTCTTTTTTAATTATAATTATTTATAGACTATTATAACCAATTATAAATTTAGAAAAATAAAATTCAAGAAAAAAAAAAAAGAGAAATGTATATAACCTCATTTATGTCTAAGTTAATTTGAAAGAAATGAATCAAATTATTTTTAGTAGAAGAGGCTCCACTTGGCTAGCCACCTTGCACTATTTCATCATCATTATTTTTTAATTATTTTAATTATTGGTTAAATTTTGACTCCATTTCTCACAATTTACAAAATTGTCATTTTCCTCTTCTTATTCTTTTATCTCTTTTTACTTCTCTACTTAAGCATTTAGATTTTATTAATTTCACTCAATTCTATTTTTAATTTATTCATTATTCATCAAAATTTAGGCATGTAAAGAAAAATTGTGCAAAAGATTGCCTTAATTTTTTTCTTTTTTAAAAAAAGGTGTTCAAACCTAGGTTTTCTAAGTTTTCCTTTTAAGTCTTTTAATTGATTTAATTAATTAATACTCTTTTTAATTCCATTTAATCCTCTAATTATTTTTTTCCCATGCTTCTAATCTCCTCGACTTAGGTTAACCATAATTACTTCTAAGCAATACACTTTGTAAAATCTATGAAAAATCGACTACCAACGCTCGTTTCTTGTAATTACCTTTAATCGTTTTAAATTTTCAATTAGGGTTATTACAGATTTACATTTGAAGATGTTTAATCGACTTTAAGTTTCAATTTGAGCAAATTTTTCTTTAAAATATTATTTTCTTTTGAAACATGTAAGAAGTTTTTCATTAATTCATTAAAAGCATCCTCTAATTCAAATAGAGTGTAAGATTTAGAGGTTACCTTATGGTCTTCATTTGTTGCTTCTTCATCTTCCAATGCTATAAGGCAAATGTTGATTTTTTCTTCAACTTCCTTATCAGAGGAATCTTTAACACTTGAAGTGTCACTACCACTCCAAGCCCTTTTTTCTTTTTCTAAATTTCTTCTTTTTTTCCTTCCTTCTTCTTCTTGTTCTTGAAGTTAGGGCAATTCATCTTTATATGGCCCAGTTTCTTGCATTCATAGCATATCACTTCAGATTTTTCATTTTGATTATTCTTTTCTTTGAACTCCATTCTTTTAAACTTGTTTCTTGAAATAAATTTGCCAAACTTTTTTGTAAGTAAAGCAATTTACTTATCTTCATCCTCATCACTAGAGGAGTTAATTTTGTCTTCCATAATTGTTTTTGAAACAACTCATTTCTCTTTCTTGAATGTTCTTTCTTTTTCTTCTTCATTTTTTTTTTCTCTTATGGCTTCTTTATTGCTAACCTTTAATTTAAAGGTCATAAGATTTCCCACCAAGTCTTCAAGAGTTATGGAGCAAATATTGTTTTTACTCTTTTACGGCATCCACTTTAGCATCATATTTTACCAGTAATGATCTCAAGAGCTTAGTGATTAACTCTTTTTGTGTGAACACCTTGTTAAGACCCTTCAAATCATTTACCATTGTTATGAATCTTTTGTACATGTCACTAATTATTTCATCCTTTTTCATTATGAAATTTCAAAGTTTGATGTGAGCATTTTATCTTGATATCTTTGACTTGACTTGTTCCTTTATGAGTGACTTTAAGAACATCCCATATTCCTTTAGCTGACTCACAAGTGGAAACTCTGTTAAATTCAATAGCATCAAGAGCAAAAAATAGCAAGTCCATAGCCTTGGAATTATTTGCTACTCTTCTCTTATCTTCAGTCGTATAACTAGAAATGGCTTTAGGTGTTGTTGTTTTCTCTTCATTGGAACAAATGTTCATTTCTCAATGACTTTCCATAATTCCAACCCTTTGGAACAAATGTGCACCCACATTCTCACTTTCCATTGATTATAGTTGACACCATAAAATAGTGGTGGCATTGTAAAACATTGTCCTTCATCAAATGCGGAAGTGCCTACCATAATAATGAATCATAAGCTCTAAAAATTGTGAGATTTTAAATAATTGGAGTACAAGCTCTAATATCAATTGTGATCCCAATATGACAATACTCCTAAAGAGGAGGGGGGGGGGGGGGGTGTGAATAGGAGTTTAAAAATTCTAATGCAATATACAACCTATATGCAATAACAATATATAAACAATAATTTAATGTAATGAGAAAGGAATAGTAGAGAATTCTTAGCCGGTTTATAGTGGTTTAGAGTACAATCACCTATCCTATGTCTACTTCTCTAAAATTCAACCAATATTGAGGTTCCACTATGTAATGGGTTCACCACCTAATCTCTTACAACTTAGTTTTATCCGGGATTCCGCCGTTACAAGTAGTTATCCAGAATTTTGCCTTTATAATGGAATACCACCCATAATATCAAATAAAATTTGATATTTGGAGATTTACAAGTGTCTTTAACACTCAAACTAATCTATTTGAAGAATATAAGATGAAGTACAAATGGCTTTATAAGTTTTGAACACAAAACAAATGAGTTTAAAGCATAAGTGTTCAAATACAAGAGAAAAACAGAGTATATAAGCCCAAAGCAATGAAATAACATTTATAAGCTTTCCAAAGGTGTTCCAAAAGTTTGTCCAACTTCCAATGATCTCATATTTATAGTCTTCAAACCTTGTGTAATAAACATGACCGTTCTAACTGCATTAAATGCAAGATGTCTCTAAAAATTTGGTTCCAACGGCTATATTTTTCAAATAGTAATAGTCGTTATTCATAATCTTGTAATGTTCTTGAATTGTCACATCCTAATTTTAAGGCATGACTGTTTTAGGATGTGAGAAATGCTTATGCTACCAACTATTGTAGAACCTTGCTATAAACTCATAAATATCCCTTATTAACAATTATATATTTAATATTCCATCTCATTCATCTGTCATTATTTATGAATATAATCATACTCATAACATATCATGCATTTTAGATAACAGTTATATGTATTATTTACATGATAGTTTATACATCACTAGCTTACTTAATTACAGTACCATGGAGCTACTAGGATTTACAAAACAAAAGTTCAAACTTTGATATTTACATTACAAAAGATAAACTAGTCCCAACTAAAGAAGAAAGCCTGGGAACCACCTTACTCCTGACCTAAAAAATACTAAACCACTAATAGGGTGAGTATAAATACTCACTGGGTTAAATATATATTACCATACACTTAGTCTAGGTAGTAAATCAAGTAAACAAATGGTAATAAAGTGAAAGGTTCAGTAGATAGCACACCAAATGCCAAATCCATAGTTATAGCAAGAAAAATAAGCAATAAGTCTCAATTTAAGGATCAAGTAGAATCAATAGGTGAATAGAACATATAACATGTAAATATAACAAATAATGGGCCTTGAACATATGTCTATCACATTTCATCTCAATTAAATTACATAAGGTGGGTCGAGCCTTATGGCTAGGACATTACACCTTCCTAGAAAGGGTTTAAAATATACATTATACACAATGCCAATGGTGTTTACCTGTTATCCCATCGGTAAGGAAGCTCTATCATATTAACACATAAATAAGCAAAGGAACATAAGTATGATGCTAAATGGCCAATAAAGACAATAAGGTGTAATCATATAGCCAATGAACTCAATAGCTTTTCTTTACTCAGTTAATGGCAATATGGATCAATAAACAAGTGATAGGATCATCAAGTCATAGGTTAAATGCCATTAAACTCAAATTTGATTTAGGTATATAATATGTCAAAAAGGCACATTTGAGCTGGCGAGATTGATACCCACTCGCGCTGACAAAACTAGTAGCAATTGGTAAGCTTGAAGAAAATGTAAAGAATATTTTATCGAACACTTGGTATGCATCACTTTACTACCAATTTGGTAGGGTTTTGGGGTAAGTTCACTAAAGCCCAAGTTTCACAAATTAAGTAAATATTACTCTCAACACAAATGGCATTTCAAATTCAATCACAAATCAAGGAAAATAGCTCAAAATAGGCTTGAGTATCAAAGAAATTCAAAGGCATTCCCACAATGGGTGGTTCGACCACTTTGAGCAATTCAACCAAATGGATTCAATAATTCAAGGCAAGGATTTAGGCATGCATAATAATATATATAAGACTTAGATAAACTGTAGGTTTGATAAAAAAATGCTATAGAACTCAAATTTGTTCAAAGTAGGCAAAAGTGCTCTTTTTCATCTTCCTTTGTTTCTACAACACATTTTCACTTATTCTTAGATTTAAATGGATGTAACTAAGCATATTCTAACATCAAATGGAATTATGTAATGGAAATATGAATTTAGGGTTTAGGCATATTCATTATTTTAGATTTTTCTATCTATTTTCATTCAATCTTGCAATCTTTCACTCATTTCTCTTATCTAGCAATATATATTGCTAAAATAGATGGAAAGAATGAAGAAAATAACATTTTACCTAATTCTCTTGGTGGAGCCAAAACCCTAAGCAATATTCTTCAAGTTTTCCTTTCTTTTCTTTGATGTAGATTAGTTTAATTAGGTGTTTAGGTAAGTTTTCCTTGGTTTTCTTTGAAACTTTTTTGAAAGAAGGGGGAGGGAATGGTTTGGTTTTATTGAGAAGAGAGGAAGAATAAGTTTTTTATTGATGGAAGATAATAATTAATATATATATATATATTAAATAAGTTTTAGGTAATTAGGTTTTCACCCCCGACACTTTAAGTAATCATACTTTGACCCCTCAAGTTATAACTATCTTCCTTTTTGTCCCACTTTAATTTCAACATAGTATTTTTTATATTCCTCCAACTTATGATTTTAAATGCACTTTTGAGCTAGTTCAAAAGTTGGAGCAACAAAGTGCCTGCTTTACTGTTAAGGTCAGTTTTTTGTAACTTGTCTAATAATGCACTTATGCTGTTTCTATGATTAAATGGAGTATTTATATGCTTAAATGAAATAATTCTAGGGTGTTACACTCTATTCCTTCAATAAAATTCAACCTCAAATTTTAACTATACGTACCTCATCAATGAAATAAGAATGGATATATAGTCCTCATGTCTTGCTCACTCTCCCAGGTACACTCTTCCATCAATTGATTCTTCCATAACACTTAGACCATTGGAATTTCTTTATTACGCAATTGTCGAACTTGATGATCTATAATCTTTACAGGTGCTTTCTCATAAGTCATCTTCATTCATTTCAATAGCCTGTGGTTCAAGGATATGCGATGCATTTGACACATATTTTTGAGGCATAAAGACATAGAACGCTGGATGAACATGGCTTAGGTTACCATTGGCCACGTCCCACTATAGTCATAGAGATCCAGAGTTTTCTGGGTATGGCCGGGTACTATCGTCGGTTTGTTAAAGACTTTTCCAGAATTGCTGCTCCATTGACAAAATTGACCCGAATATAGGTGAAGTTCCAATGGAAAGGATTGTGAGAAGAGTTTCCAAACTTTGAAAGTTTGTTTGACTTCAGCTCCATTGTTGGCACTTCCTATTGAGACAGGCAGTTTTTCCATATACTGCGATGCTTCACGGGTTGTTCTAGGGTGTGTATTGATGCAAGATAAGAAAGTCATTGCATATGCTTCCCGCCAATTTAAGAAACATGAGGTGAATTATCCCACTCATGATTTGGAAATGGCAGCGGTGATTTTTGCTTTAAATATATGGAGACATTATTTATATGGGGTTAGATGTGAGATTTATACTGATCACAAGAGCCTCCAATATATCCTGCAACAGAAAGAATTGAATTTGAGGCAAAGGCGATGGGTTGAGCTGTTAAAGGACTATGACTGCCAGATTTTGTATCACCCTAGGAAAGCAAATGTGGTTGCAGATGCTCTGAGTAGGAAATTAATGGGAAGCTTATCCCATGTGACTGCTACAGAAAGATCGTTGGTATAGGAATTAAGGGAGTTAATGGCTATGGGTCTGACTTTGGATATGGAATCGCAGGGGCAGGAAACAGTTTTGGTAGCTCAATTTCAGGTGAAATCATTGTTGATAGATGAGATAAAAAGCTCTCAAAAAGAGGATCCACAGTATATGAAGATCAGGGACTTGGTTCATAATGGTAAAGCTCCTGACTTTGATTTTGAGGGAGATGTGCTTAGATGCAAGGGGCGATTGTTTGTTCCTAATGTTCATGGGTACAGAGAGCAGATTATGAAGGAGATTTACTATTCTCCTTATACAATCCATCCTGGAGTGACCAAGATGTATCATGACTTGAAGGAATTTTATTGGCGGCCAAATATGGAAGGTGATGTAGTTAAATTTGTTTCTAGATGTTTAGCCTGTCAGCAGGTAAAGTTTGAACATCAGAAACCTTCAGGTTTGCTCCAGGAGATTCAGTTACCCGAGTAGAAATGGGATCAAGTCACAATGGATTTTGTGGTGGGATTGCCTAGAACACAGAAAGGTTATGATTCAATATGGGTGATAGTGGACAGATTGACAAAGACAACTCATTTCTTGGAGGTATAGACTACACATACAGCTGCATAGTATGCCCAGCTCTATGTGGACATGATTGTTAGATTACATGGGTTCCATCGGTTATCATATCTGACAGGGGTACTCAATTCACCTCCAGATTTTGGCAAAAATTTCAACAGGCATTGGGTACAACATTGCGGTTCAGCATAGCATTTCATCCTCAGACTGATGGACAGTCTGAGAGGACTATACAGACACTGGAAGATATGTTGAGATTGTGTGTGCTGGATTTAAAAGGCAGTTGGGATCGCTTTCTACCATTGATAGAGTTCGCTTATAACAACAGTTACCATTCCATTATTGGAATGGCACCTTATAAGGCTCTTTATGGCAGGAAGTGTAGATCACCTGTATGTTGGGT
>CANXYC010239207.1:0-16099 GCA_948193065.1 Aleurites moluccanus | reverse complement strand
ATATCAAATTTTCACATCAAACAAATCAACATTCAGACAGTGGTGACTCTCCAAAAGTCACCCAGACTCCTGCCTCAAAGTTTGACCGAACAGTCCTGATACAAAACACTCTCCACTGAGATCTACTTACCCAAAAATTCTAAAATTTTACAGGCATCATCTCAACACACAAAGGAACATTTTTTATGTTCACCACTTCAGTTAATTCTGCCTCAGTCACTCCCAGTAATTCCAAACATATATCGCATCCCTACAGAAAATCTCATCCAGACCAGCCTTGCTCAAATAGACACAACTTATCACACACACAGAATTTCACCAAACCATTTTACAGAATTATAACTAAGACATAAATTAACAACTTTCATATTTTACACTTTACCAAATTATGTCTTTAGGAGTAAGAAATGATCAACACTGAATTCTATTACAACCCAAAACAAAAGTTTTCTGAATTATTTCAATATTCTCATTTAAAATTTTAAAATTCTCCAAACATATAAAATCAATAAATACACTTCAAAATGACAGATATTACACATGTATTTTGCTTTTGTTAAAATGTGAAGTTCTTGTGTTAAAAATCGTTTAAATAAATATAAAAAATCCATAATACCTCTCATTTTCATTTTTATTTTCACTCCATACCACTCTTATATTTTCACTCTCATCTAAACAAGAAAAAAACAAACAAAATTTATTAATTTTACCCAAAATCATCTTGTGGCTATTGATTTATTAATTTCAATGTTTCTCTCTGATCTTCATTCTCTCCCTTGAACTTAAATATTCTACAATCCCAACTTTTAAATTAAAATACCTTTCAGTTTTCTTGTGTTTTATTTCATCCATGGCTAATTTTAGGTGAAGAAGCACACCCATCTGAGTATTTATCTGTATGAGTGATCAGTTTGAATTTCTCAAAATTCAAATAGAAACTCACTTTGTTATAGCCACTTCACCTGGGAATGAACATTGCTGACTTAGGAAATATGCGTTATTAAAAGATTGGAAGCCTCTACTATCCCTACCTGCCTTTCCAATGCCATATTCATCATTAAGCATATCATTGATGATATCAATATCTGGGAACTTATTTGTTACCACACCTTAACAGCTCTCCATCAGCTGGGGTCCATTTTGTAAGATATCCCGATTCAACATCTCAAATAAAAAGTCATATTGGATAGAGTTTGGGTCTACCCTATCATAGCTCTGGGGTAAAAAAAATGGATCTAGATACCAAAGTAGGTGGCTGACTGTGTGTTGATGGCAAGTTAACTCCCAAACTATGAGAGTTGGCTTGAGCGAAACCATTTGAATTTGAGCCAACAAGATTACCTACAATAGCATTTCCATGGCCATCATAATCTCTTGGGCATTTTGACTCCTTGGATACATCGACAACAAAGATCTAGCGGCCTCATAGCCTCTAGCAAAGAATCTCGTCCCTATTAATTTCCAATTTTACTTTACAGATGTGAAATTGCTTACACTATTTAAACGCTCTTTTGGCTCCTTCATGCCATGGCCATAACTTTCTCCAACTTCTAAAATCTTAACCCACTGTTATTTCATTAGTACGAGTAAAAACTTTCTTTTTCTTAAATTTCAAATGGGTTGTTGTGTAAGTACAAATGGGTATTCAAGAAAAGATTTCAATTTTCAATTTGGATTTGATTAATTTTTAAAACCCAAATCAAATAAAAATAGAATAAAATACCTCATCCTTCTAATCATTAGTTGAAATGAATGGTACTTTTGGTATTAAAATAAATATTTTAAGTAAATTTTTATTTTTTCTTGTTTGATTAACAGAAAAACTAAAAAACTTAGATGGAAGAATGTCGTTATATAATGTGGCAAAATATAGGGGTGTTTTATTATAATTTTGAAAATAAAGAGATGTATTAGTATAATATAAAAAAAAATATAGGAGTGTTAATGTAATTAACCCTTAAAAATATTATAAAACTATGTAATTCTACTTCAAATTAATTAGATTTGGAACACTCAAACATAGTTTAATAATAATTAGATATATTACTTAATAATATATTTAATTTTCAATCCTCTATTTTAATAAATTAATCACATCTAATTTCAGATCTAATTTCAGCTAAGATAGCCATCCCGTAAAATCATGGGAATTTTTTTTTTAATCTTTGGTTCATCAAAAGAATTATTAATCTCTGCCTACCTAATAAATGTTATAGTTGTTGGAGATGAGCTAAATTAATTAATATGCTTAACCAAATAAGTGGAAATTAAAAGTTAATATGTACAATTTTTTTTTCCCTCGTGAAGGAACCTTGTCAGAAGTCATTCCCCTTTTCTCTTCCTAGAAAAACAATAAAAGATTAAAGCGTCATTATTATTTTTTCATCTGAGAAAAAAGATTAGGGCATTAATTTGGAGTGATGCGGACAGGATATTTATTATTGACTAGTTTAATTTTAATTTATACTTCCTCCCTGTTTTTTAATTTGTAATTTTAGATAATTTATTTTATTTTAATTTATTTCATTTTAAAAAATTAAGAAGATATTAATTATATTTTTATTTTTTTTCTTATTTTATACAATAACAGCAAACGAATTATAAATATAAAATTTATTCATAAATAAATTCTCATATTTAGAATGATAAAAATTTAATTAAAAAATTTAATTAATTTTTTTTATTTTTAAAATAAATTTATAATTAAATCATTTTTGTACTTATTTTTTAAATATCCTGTGATATTCTAAAAGATCATATGAATTTAAGTGGACTATAACAATAAAAATTAAATTAATTGAAGAGTAAATATGTCATATTAGTTTTAGAAAGTATAAAAACAACATTTAAAAAAAAATTATTCCAAAAGAACTCTAAAAATGATAATAGGTAATATCTATCGGTAAATGATTTTTAAAATATTTCTAAAAAAATTCTTTGCTAAAATAGATAGGACATATTTTAATTGAAGTTCTTAAATAACGTAGAAAAAAAATAATTTGAGACTAATATGGAGTTAAATAGGTGAATGTATAGAGGGAATGAGACATATATTTAGAAAATCCTAATTTTGAGCACTTTCTAATTTTTTATTTTTAATTTATTTTCGATAGTTCTTTTGTTTAAATTTCTTTCACAGAACTTAAATTAGATGAATTATAAACCAATTAAAAATAAATTAAAATAAGAATAATATATTAAATGTGATTGAAGTTGAAGATGAAAGAAAAATAAATAATAATTAATGGCATAATTATAAATAAGTGAAATCCCTAACAAATATTATTTCAATATAGAATAAAGAGATTTTATTTTTTATTTCTTCACTAGAGTTGGCCGGCCACTTGGCTAGAAATTATGGAGATATAATTGATTTTATTCTTCCTTTTTAATTCTTTAAGTTCCATTTGTCTAAGTCTTGATAATTCTAGAATTCTCTAGTTTTCTTTTCTTTCTTTATTCCCTTCTGTTAGCTTAATGTTTAAAAATAAAACAAATATTCATAGTTATAAACTTCATAGCCGAACCACCTATTCCCATTACTTCAAAAATATTTTTTTCAACCAATTTCATAGAAACCAACCATTCAAGTTAGAGTAAAGTTAGGTAATAGAAAAAATAAGTCATTTGGAAGATTGATTTAATTTATTATCAAGAAATTTGGAGGAAAATTAGAGGAATAGTTCAAGCATCCAACTTAAGGTAAAGTTTTTAAACTTAGTATTTTAATTTATGAATTCTATGGTTTGAATGATTAATGAATTGAATCATTTGAGTTGTTTAAATGATAATTTATGGAAATTATGATAGAGTTTTGAAATTGTGAGAACCTAAGTATAGAGTTTGAAGAGTTAATTTAATTTCTTGATTTTAATTTCATTTTAATGATTTGAAAGCAAAGATTAATGAGTTGATTTGATGATTTAAGCTAATTAGAGGAATTTGGAATTCGGGTTGCAAAGTTGGAAGAAACCTAAGTTGAATTAGGATTTTGAGAATTTATAAGTAAACATAAAATTATAGCTTAATTTTCATGGTCTTAAGGAAAGAATTTGGAAAAGTATAAAACATAAAAGTTGTATATATATGTCTTAACTATATGTCTCTAAAATGGTTTTAAAAAATTTGATATGTATAAGGAGATATTAATCCCTAAATGAGATTGGTTCAGATTATAAGTCTTATTAGAAATCTGAAATCGATGATTTAATTTGAGGAATTTAAAGACTAAATTAGACAAAATATAAAATATGAAAAATATTCATTAAATCGGGCATTCATGTTTTGAGTTATGGTCATCATAGTAGAGTCTGCCCAGGTGATAGTTTACTGAGTTGTTGGGCTGAATTTAGAAATTCACCAAAAATTATATAGTGCTTAGAATGATCTAAATTTTGGATATATTAGAGTTTCATATGTCTAGTTTAAGTGAAAAAAAGAATTAGAGTAATTAGATATTATTAGCTTAAGATATAAATAAGAGAAATAGGGCTGTCAAAATTTATTTATTAACTAAATTTCTAGTCTTAAACCTTAACTTTAAGATTTAAAGGGAATTAATTCAATTAAAGGTTAAAATTAATTCAATTAAAGGTTAAGGTTGTTATAATTCTATATATAATAAGTCTAAATTATGTTAATTTGATATATAGCACAAAAAGGAAATGGAAAGGATGATAGTGATAATGGGAGGCAAGGAAGCTTACTTTGAGAATTAAGGCTTAAATTGTGAATTAGGCTAATCAAGGATTAAAGGTGAGTCATAAATATGTTATTATGCATGATTGTAGCTATTCCTTGAATTATTAAATCCATTTACTTATTGTCATCATTTGGACTGAAACCATTTTCTTTATTGATTAATAATTGCCATTTGATATTCCCTACATTGATACTATACTATGTGATAATGAGTATTGCACCCTTACTTGCTAAATGTCTAATGATATAACATGATAGAACTACCTAACCGATGGGGTAGTGGGTGAAAACCATCTGTATTGTGCACAATGACCAACTGGACAAGGTATATTTTGCTAGCCCAGTTAGGAGAAGTGATAATAATCATAACCATAAGGTATGATCAACCTTATGTATTTCACGAGACCGTATATCTATTATGTACATGTTTATTCGACTTACTGAGTCATTGTTATATGTGATCCAAATTGATATTATTTGTTTTATTGGTGATCACCCTACATATTCATTGATCCTTGATATCTTAAATTTTACTTGACATGAATATTTTACCTAGCCTTATATTTAATAATATGTTTATGACTCACTGAGTATTCAATACTCACTCTTTAGTGGTTTATCATTTTTTAATTTTAAAGTAAAGTAGAAGCGGTTCCAAAAGTTTTCTTCATCATCTTATTGGAACCAATATTTTATAATGTAATTTCTATGGAATACTATCTCTTTGCTCAGTAGAATGCTCCATAAGTTTTGAGGTATAGATGTGTATTGAAAATAAATGTATAATTATTTATGATTTTGTAGAATAGAAGTAAATTAGAAAACTCAACATATATATGTGATATTTAACTTCATAATATATGAATATAATTATTATTATATGTGAATATTGATTCAATTGGATAATGTGATTGAGAATTATGAATGAAATATTATAATAAGAGAATAAAATTGGATTAGAAGTGCTACATTTTCTGCAAGTTGTGTTTTGATTATTTACATTATTCATCATGTGAATTGTACTAAAAATATAGGGAAAACTATGTTAAAATTTATATTTGATAGTTAGGTTAACTAGTTAATAAATGGATAGAAGTTCTATGGGTATTAGCAGTTAGATTGTTTCCGGGCCCTAAAACCATTATATTCCAAATTTTGGGACATGACATATTCTTAATATAATAAATATAATTAGAAAAAACTAAAATATAGTTATACTTGATATTTATAATTAATATTTAATTTATAAAATGTAATAAGAAATTAGTTGAAAGAGAAACAAGTAAAAAAATAGAGAGTGAAAAATATTAGAGAGAGTAGAGATGTAATCAAACCGAGTCTAGTCACAACTATACTAAAATCAAGCTCGATGTGATTAGAAAATTCAATTCAAAATTTTACTCAAATTTGACTGATTGAAAACTCGAATTCAGCTCGAATAGATACTCGAAATACTCAAATTCGATTTGATTAAACTCAATTATCATTAAAAATAAATTTATTTATTTATTAAAATAAAATTTGAAAGAACTGGAATAAACTCAAATTCGAGATCAAATTAATAAATTATTATATCTATTCGTAGAATGGAAATAAATATTTGTGATGTTTAAATACAAAAATTTTTCAAAATGTGAAATTTATTTGTTTCAAACAGGCTGTAAATACTCATTAATTTTACACATTTTTACATAAGTGTCATATGTAGATTTATTTTCACATAACTGAGATTATTTAATAATTTATGCAATCATCTTAAACTATATAAAGAAAATGAGGGTATATTTAACTCAAATTGAAGTTTGAATTTGACATATTTATTCAAACTAGCATAACATAATTGTAATCATAAAAAATTGATAATAAAATATTTATTTAAATGAATTTTAATGTACATTTTGATTCTTATTGTTTTTAAAAAAATCATTTTACTTCTTAAAATTTATTAATAATTCAATAATTTAACGATTAATTATAAAATCATAATTTTTTTTTACTTTTCGGTTCTTGATATTTTAAATTATATTATATTTTAATATTTATAATTTAAAAATTAATTACAATTTAATCTTAAATTAAATTATATTAAATAAAAAAGAAAAAAAAAGGAAGAAGAAGCGGAAATCTAGAAAAGTCAAATTTATTTTTTTCAATTTTTCCGTTAATCAATGTAAAAATAGTCAAATTTTGTTTAAAATATTTTTTTTAATACCAAAAATACCCTTATATTTATCCATTCTATACCCACACCCTTCTTTTTCTTCTTCATTTCACAATTTCTATTCCAAATCCTCTCCTTCACAATCTTGCCAACCAAACAAAACCAATCCCTACAACAAAAAACAGTAACAAAAAAATCACAATTTGTTCCAATACGTATAATGGAGAAAAGAAACAATTACCATTAACAAACCTATTTGCATAACTAAATTAATCTGAATCCAACATTTTAATTTGAATTAATATGAAATTCAAATTCATTGGCTGCCTCTCTCTGCTTTGCTACTTTTTTGTCCTCCTCTCTCTATCTCTCTCTTACATTCTTGGAAACTGTGTGAGCGGCTGCTGATTTATTTTGCTGCGACGGCAGCAGACGCTTCCATGGTGCAAGAAGTACAGAGTTTTTGTATCTAGACTGCAATACTTGGTTCATTCCTCTCTTCGAACTCACCACGAGCGATAGATCTATCACCACTCAACACTTGTCATTTATTTTGGTTGAGGACAACCCACTGCCACCACTACTAGCTTTCAATTCTTTTTTGTTATTCAAAGGCTTTTCTTTCTCTTCTTTATTTTCAAATGATTATGATTTTTTTTTGTGATTCAATAGCCATGGTGGATAAGCTTGATTGGGCTGGAAAAGCTTTTTCTTAGTAAAAGAACAGAAGTGTCACACTCCAACTCCAGTGGTGTGACAGTTCTAGGGTAAGGGTAGGCTTAAGGTGTCATGTCCCAATTTTGGAATATGACGGTCCTAAGATGTAAGAATAACATAAGGCTACCGACACCCGTAGAACCCTTCTATAATATGTAGACATCACCTGCTATAATATATCTATATCTATATATTCAGTCTATCTGTTATCATCTGTGATCATATCTGATCTCAACACATCTTATTTACATTAAATATTAGTAACTAATAATATTATAAATCATACTAAGTATAATCATCCCAATAACTTACATATCCATGGAGCATCTAAAATATACACAAGGAATATATTCAAGTTTAATATTTACATTAGTATAACATAGCTGGATCCACTGATGAAGAAATCTTAGATCATCTCTACTCTTGACCTGAAAAGATAAAACCCCTAAAAGAG
Source organism: Aleurites moluccanus (assembly GCA_948193065.1). Taxonomy (NCBI): domain Eukaryota; kingdom Viridiplantae; phylum Streptophyta; class Magnoliopsida; order Malpighiales; family Euphorbiaceae; genus Aleurites; species Aleurites moluccanus. The sequence continues at coordinate 8,066 of CANXYC010239207.1, read as the reverse complement.
TGAGCATTTTCATACTCAGTGAGTCAATATATACATTATCACACATAGGTTAGGTAGGTAGCAACAAATGAACAGTATTAACAATTGGTTTATGGATAGCACATCAAAGAACCAAATCAAAGGAAATGATTTATAGACATCAAATATAGATGTATAGGCACTGAGAGAAATAATAATCATGTATACATAACAGATACTGGGCCATGAAACGCATATCATTATCAATATAACATGTAAATAGCATAAGGTTGTAACACCTCAGTTAAACCTAGAACTTGAGTAACAAAGGGCAACTTTGAGATTTTTGCCTTTGATTTAAATGTTATGATTTGTTATGTGTTTATGCATGAATTTGACTGATATGCATGTTATATGAAGTGTTTTTATGAATAGAGGGGGTTTAAAAGCTATTAGAAAGCAATCAGGTAAAATTGAGTTTTTGATGAACTGGGGGGCAAAATGGTCATTTCACATCCCTCGAGTTTTTATGAAAATTAACATCATATTTGATGGTAAAAGAGAATATCAGGACATGAAAATGGTGGTATAAAGGTCATTTGAATTATTGTTGAAAGATTAAAGCCGGTAGAAAATAATTCCGGGCAAAGCTGCTCGGATAGAGATTCCATTTGAACTAGGGGTAGTTTGGTCTTTTTCTTTGAATTATGGACTTATTTGGTGTATGCAAGTCTATGGTATCATTTTAGGTTAACCTAAATCAAACCATTGGATGAAAATATCAAGAATTGAATGGTTAGTAAGTTAGGTTTCACAATTTTTACCATAAGCTCAATGCATAGGATTGTACACTTGATTTTTAGTTGGATTTTTCCCACTCCTTCATCATTCTTCACTATTTCACCAACCAAACTTCCTCTTTCCTCCATTGTTAGGTTCGGCCACCTTTAATCTTCACCAAAACAAGTTGTTTTCTTTCATTTCTTGATTTAAACTTGTTAATTCCATCATTCTAAATACAAATCTATCCTTAGATTCAAAGAAAAACTAAGAAAAGTTGATAAATCAAAACTTTGAAGTTTTGAAAGAACTATTGGAAAAGTACGTGATTTTACCATTCTTTTGGTTTACTTATGTTCTTAAGATGTTCTTTGATGTTAATTAGTATCAAAAATGTGTTTAGGTTGGAAGAAATTCAAAAGTTGAAAAGGAAACCCTAATAGGAAAAGGTATGATTCAAAGATGTTATTTTGATGAAATTTTTGTTCAAATGAGTTGTATTTGATGTGTTTGTAAGGAATTAGTAGTCATTTAATAGAAACAAATCCATTTGGTAAAAGATCAAGCTTGGCTGAAATGATGATGCTTGGATAATGGTTTGATTGTTTGATGTTTAATAGGTTTAAATGGTTGAATGTTATGTATTTGGTGTATATGAATATTATTTGAAGGATTGGTGTTGATAAATGAATGAATGAAATGAATTCTAACTAGGTTAAACCATATGGAGTTTATAGGTTTAATATGTTAGGTTGAAGTAATTGAGAAGCAAAGGTTTGATTATGGTATAATAGAGTATATAATGCAAATGTATGAGTTTAGATTTGGAAATGGTGTTTGATACAAGTACTTAGAAAATAAACTTTGAATTTGGTGTATGTTTGATATGGAATATTGAGTTAAGTGTATATAAGTTCTTAATATGTCATAATGGTGATGAATATGTAAAATGTATGTCAAATGTGGTGATAAAATGTGTTTAATGCATAAAGGATTGGAAAAAGTGTGAATTGTACAATGTGAGGTTTACAGTGCATATTGAGTACGCTTGATGTCTATTAATGTGAATAATGTGTTTTGTGATGTTTTTACATCTTACCAGAGTGTTATATGTGGAAATAGGTGAACCGTCGGATACTCTAGCTCGAAGTGTCAATCGGCGGGCCAATTAGGGCCTACGAGAGATATTGGGGGATAAAGTGGATAAATTGTGTTAAAGGTGAGTCTATATGTATAATCATGCATGATTTGCATCATATATCATATGAAATGTCATTTGGACTGATAAACCAATATTTGTTAACTTACAGTACCTACAGTGCATTTTGACCCGTAAATAAGCCCACCGAAACGACCTAAATTGACCTAAACTTTGTTTGTCTATAAAATGAAACCTAAAAAGCCAATTGAGCCATCACTTGGCCCATTCTTCTGGTTTTACCCTAAGCTTTGAAATGGTACCTCATGATCTACCTAAATCCATTGGTAGCATAGTTAACCAGAAACTACTCAAAAATCCCAAAACGGACCCGTAATGGCTAGTGTCAGTTGCGGCAACACAACTGGGCCCCGTCGGCCATTTTTTTTGACTTGACCCAGATTCATTCTATTATTCATTATGGATATATATATGATTATTCCACAGCTATATGAGTTATATTTATGCTATTTATATTGTTATATGGAGACACACCCATATGATATTATAACAGGGCTACCTCAATGGTGTAGTGGGTAATTCCATCGACCGTGTGCACATTGGTATTCATTTGACCCTTGCTAGGGAGGGGTGACATATTCTCTAGCCGTAATGGCTGATCACTCTTACGTATGGTGGATTGTTGGTTTAAGCATGATTGTGCTGAAGTATGGAAATTTAGTGTAAATTGCACTTATCACTTGACCCAATCCTGTTATATCATATGTGCGTTGACTCGTACACTGGATACTTATATGGATACTTATATGAATATTTATATGGATACTTATATGGATATTTGTTTCACCCTTTACTTGTTATCCTATATTGATTCTACAGGTCATTTGTGAGCAATCATGGTATTATGAACATCTACTGCATTTATATATATATAGATTCACTGAGTATTTTTATACTCACCCCTTAGTGGTTTATGTTTTTCAGGACTGCAGTGAGATTCGAATTCCATTGGCACCTTCTATCATCACCTTGGAATTTTACTACTTGTAACATGTAATATTCCAATCTTAAAAGTATATGAAAATATTTGTACAGTATTAGAGATTCCATGGTACTGTAACTTAAACAGGGACATATATGGTGTGTTTGTGTTTCTTATAGTTTTGCATATAAAGTATGAATTGGATGTATATAGCTTGAGATATATATATATGTTGAGATCATATTGGAGGTTGATATGAGTATTGATGATAAAGATATATTGGAAGTGTTTATTTATTTGTTTTACAGCTGGGCATAGTTATATTTTAGAGGAGATGCTGTCAAAATTTCAGCAGCATTGTTAGGCTATTTGAGCTGATTATATGAATTACATGCCATATAGTACAGTTAATTGGGTTCTTCGTGGTACTGGTAGCTTAGGCAATATTCGTACCCTAGGACCGTCGCAGCTCCCAGGTTGGGTCGTGACAAAGGTGGATCAGACCTTATGGCCAGGACCATAACCCTTCCCAGCTAGGATATCACTGAAATTTCATTGTGCATAATGCTGATGGTATTTACCCACTACCCATTAGTAAGGTAGCTCTATCATACAAACATTAGAATAGTCTAAAGATAGCAAATAAAATATCAAATAGGCAAGAAAATCAACAAGGTTCAGTTTCTATAACTCTAGCTCAATTGAGCTGTTTAGGCAAGTAAACACATATCGGATCATTATCCTTAACAAAGAAACATTATAGTACAGAAAAAATACCACAAAATTCATTTAGGATACATGTTCAAAATATGTCAAGAAGACATAGTTACACTGCTGACTAAAAGTTACCCATTTTAGCAAATTTGATAACAATTGGATTCTAAAGGAAATTAATAAAGGTCATTTCATTGATCACTTGGTGTGCACCATTTTAGGACCAAATAAATATAATTTTGAGACATATTGATCAAAAGCCAAAGTTCATAATTTAAACCCCAATGCCAACAAACACAAAGGCATTCTCAAACAGGGTTTATATACATCAATAAACAATACTATCGGAGTTTGAATTCAAGGAAAATTCAAAGAAATGGAAATTGCTAAAAAGATGCAGGTTTCATATTCATTTCAAATTGATCAAATGAAGGTTTAAACATGCATAATAGCATACATACTACTCACCATAATCGACGGTTTGATCGTTTACGTTATAAAACGCCTATTTGCCTATAACAGGCAAAAACAATGTTCTTCGGTTTTCTTCGATTCTACAATAAATTTACCAAATATTTAGCCTCAAATGGATGATAACTAATATATTTAAACATTAATTAGAATTATTAAATCCTATACAGAAAATTCATTTCAAATATAAACCTAATTTTAGGGTTTTCTCCAATTCGATCCAATATTGAAATCTATTGATTTAATCATGTTTATAATCATTTATATAGCTTAAATGAATCAAAAGAATGAAGAAAACATCATTCTCACCTCAATTCAAGATGTACCTGAAATTTAGGTTGAATTGCTTTTCAATTTCTAGCTTGAATTTCTTGGAATTTTTGATAGAAACTAGCTTAATCTAAAGTTTAATCGAGTTTTCTATTGATTTTGCTTGAAGTTTGGATGAAATTGATGGAGGATAATTTCATCTAGTTGGCTATGGAAGATGGAGGAAAATTTTATATTTAATGAAGAATTAGAATATATTTATATGAATTAACTTTCAGCTAATTCAATTTTCCATCCTGGCACTTCTCGTATTCGCATTCTTTAACTTGAAACTTTTAACTATTTATATTTTTGTCCCATTTAAATTCTAAAACAATATTTCTTATATTTCTCTAGCTTATGAGTCTAATGGTGATATTAAAAATTTAAAATTTGGAACTCGTTCGTTAATTGAAACGTCGATGTGCTTACCTATCTACCATGTCGATTTTTAGCGATTTGTCAAATCATGCAAGTATGATGTTCTATCATCTAAACTAACTTTATTTATGCTTAAACAACATACATTCAAGGTTATATAAATAAAATTTGAGGGTGTTACATAAGGTCACCGTAAACCTATAGAATACCCATAACCTAGATCTCATACACATCATATATTTATATCATACATAGTCAATTCTATAAATCATAAGATCATCATTCATGCATTTCAATACATCTTCATATGATTTCATCTTATTCCTTATCAATCAAAAGATACATCCCACATCAATAAGGAACAAGGGACAATCTACAAATGTATCAATCTAGACATCAAAATAGTATCATCCTCAATATCTAACTACAAAACTCTAGAGTAAACTCCTCATACATTATAAATATATTTAGGGTCCGTTTGAAGAGTCTGAAATTGGAGTTGAAATTAGAATTAGAATTGAAATTCTTAATTTCAGTGTTTGACAGCTATTTAGAATTAGAATTGGAATTCTACTTACAATTCCATGGAATTGTAATACAACTAAAAAAAATAATTCCACAATTCCATTATCAACCCATAAGAATTATAATTTCATAATCACCACTAACATCCTCTCTCCTACTATTATCGCCACCACCATTGCCAACTCCAGCACCACCTTCGGAGATAGTGGTCCTCCACCTCAGGAGACGGTGGTTCGCCACCTTCGAAGATGATGGTCCACCATCTCTGGCGCCGCCAACACTAGAGATGAAGGATTATTAGATTGTAATAGCCGGTGACAATGGTTTGCCAGACTGTCATTACCGGTGATCCACCACTACCCCCACTGCCACTGCAGGCGGTCCACCACCATTCTCAACTCCACTGCCACTTTCATCGTCACCAATTTTTTTTATTTAATTTCAATTTCAATTTTAATTCTTTGTGTGAAACAAACGTTGGAATTACATTTTCAACATAATTCTAATTCTAGAGAATTGGAATTGGAATTGAAATTGAAATTCTAATTCCAATTCCTTACTCCAAACGGACCCTCATACAAAATAATGGTTCATCAAAGAATTACATAGAGTCTTCTTAGAGGGAAGGATCAAGAAGCTCTATCTTCTGTATTATCTCCCTCTCAAGCTACACTATCACCTGAAATCCACAAAGGAGGAGTGAGCCTTTAACTTAATAAGATATAAACATGCAATACATAGGTTAAGCCAAAGAACATAGGTATGTAAGTATCATAGGGTTATACTTGCAAAGAATATAAGTGCTCACAACTGAATAACACTATCAAACAAATCATAAAATAGAATTGTTATAACCATAATATATCGATAGTCTTACTACCTTATCATGTCACATATGCTTGGCAGAGTATATGCCTAGAGCTCATAGCCCCCTTAAGGTGGAATATTGATAAAAACCCAAAGTGCATATTGGACCAATGAATTTACTCTCATTGGGAAGAGCATTCTATACATATGCATATCATGAGATCATATAACTTGGATTCTCAAAGAATCATATTAGTCACAAGACCATCAACATATGAACATGAATTCATTAAAATTAGCAACTATGTTTCATATGAGCTTAGTCCAAGGAAGGATAACCAAGTCATTCACATCAATTAAGGTGATTTCATGGAACAAGGTATCATCAATTTTAGAACATTATAGGAAATTCATTGAATAGGCTAATAATACAATATTTCATAACATAAAGATTTAAATACATATATAATGGGAAGGATTGAACAATTAATTTCAAAGAACAACATACATGTGCATTATTTATACTTACCTCAAAGAAAATTATCCTTGTAAATCCCTCAATTACTTGTGTATACCATAAGCTTCTCTATTCCATTGACTTCTCCTCTCCTGTGTCAAATCCCAAATACTGAAAATTAGAGTTTTACCTAATAATGCTCATACATGATAAATTTTTATGATTCTAATAATCTTTTAGAATCGTAACATGTTTTATAATATCAATTTAATCACTTATTAAAGAAATACAGAAGATTGGGATGAATAGCTACTATTCACTGAAAAACTCTAAATCCATTATTCTTTCTTATAAATCATAATAAATGCCAATTGATGCTCTTAAACATCTATACTTAACTTATATTCATCTATTCTAACCATGTATTAACTTATCTTAAACTTAAATTTGAGTTGGAACAAATACCTTGAAAGGAAGAATCCTTGAGAAGTTGAAATCTTAGTGTTTCTTAAATGTTTGATTCTTGTTTCTTTTGTCAATAGAGTTAAAATAATAATTAGAAGAGAGAATTTAATGAGTTTTAAGGGTGGTTGAAGAGTATTTATGAAGTAAAGAGAGAAAATGCCGAAATAATTGAAATCTGAAAAATGAATAAATGGGGTCAGGTATTCATAGACCCATGGCTTCATGCCCTTGAAGAGAGGCTTTATGATCATAAAGGCCACTATTTACATTTAGGTTCGAAATATTTTTACGGCCTTAAAGAGACTTTTCACGCTAGTGAAGGCAAATCTAAGAATCTGATAAATTTACGCAGAAAGTTTTATCTTGGTAGTGAATGATATCTCACGCCTGTGAAGGATGCTTCATGCCTGTGAAGACATAACTCACACCCATAAAAGGCTTGTTGGTAAGAATCTCTCACACTTCTCCATTCTAACTTATCCAAACTCAACAAACTTATACTTAATCATGTCTATCACCTTAAATTCAATCATCTCTTGACATCTACCCATTCTAAGAGTAATTTATACACAACATGACAATGATAGATTATCTATCATGCACATATATATACATACATATGCTAATATTCATCAAACAATTATAATTAAATACATATCTACACTAAATATTCCAAATATTAGGTGTTACAAGAAGCCTAAAGCGTGAAGAGATAAGGGAAGTTGATTCATTTTGGTATCCTATATGAACTGATTTTAAATCCCTCTGTTTGCTTGATTGACTCATTAAATGGGTTTTATATGTTATTTTATAAAGATTGAATTTCAGTAGAAAATTGGAATTGATTTCCTCTATTTATATCCCAAAGGTGGTAGTGGTGGAGATGATGATGGTGGTGAGGTGTGGTGGTGATGATTGCAGGAAATCGAAATCATAAAGAGGGCAGCGGAATAAAATTTTATTCGATTTCCTCCATGATCCATATGAAGATCCAGATCAGAAGGTTAGGGTTCATACCTTTGGTTGATGATTCGACTATGAAAAATGATTCTGAGTCA
>CANXYC010239182.1:0-25017 GCA_948193065.1 Aleurites moluccanus | reverse complement strand
TATATATATATATATATATATATATATATATATATATATATATATATATATATATAAGGTATTTTAATTATTTATGAGAGAGAATATTTTATTATTTAATGTAAAAATTTAATATAAAAATTTTTTATTAAATTTTTTTTAAAAATATCATGATAATTTTATTATATTAAAAAATATATATAAATTATATTTAAGACTTTTGAAATGTATTTACTACTCTCTTTTATTTATCCATAATGTCATTGAAGATCACGGCCATAGCTGAATTTTCTCTCTTACTCTTCTGAGACGAGCTAGCGGCAGGCCCTACTAAGCCAAACCTTATATCACCAAGGAGTGTTCGTTTTAGGAAGATGAACGGGCTTGATTGAGTGATCTCACCGATCATAGCTAGTTACGGAAGCGTCTGATTATCAGCGTCAATTGGTTTGTTAACAGTAAATCATAATTATAAATGGGTTGATTAAGACTCAAGGTATGGAACCATATTAAGACTCAAGTCATGGATCCATAGCTCACTTTTGGTACCTGAACAACTTCTTTTTTCCATGTAAATCTCATTATCATCCAAGATCGTCAGTTTATCTTCAAATTTCAACAACCAGAGAAAACTAGTTGTGAGAGTTCTTGCCACAGCAGCAATTGCAAAAATGGTTAAAGCTATTAGGGTCCATGAGCTTGGTGGACCGGAGGTCTGTCTCTCACTTTCCCCTGCAATTTTACTTCCTATATCTGATCAAACATATGATTATTACTTCCTTTTATTTTATTGATTCTTCTAGTTTTCTAGGTTAATCAAATTACATCGACGAAATCATTTCATTTGTGTGAAGTAATTGGGTATCTTATTTTTTTTTTCTTTCTCTAGACGTTGAATTCGTAAGGTTTCAGGTCTTCTGTTAGATAATTTTTAGAATTTTCATTTACAAGAACAGTGGCTTTTCTCTGTTTATGCTCAAATTACTCTTTATAACATTAGGTCCTGAAGTGGGAGGACGTGGAGATAGGAGAGCCTGGTGAAGGTGAGATACGTGTGAAAAACAAAGCCATTGGACTTAACTTCATTGATATATACTTCCGGAAAGGAGTTTATAAGGCTTCCTCAATGCCCTTTACTCTAGGTTTTGCTCCCTCTCTATCTGTTAACTGCATACAAATTTTGCATTTGACAATAATGGACATATTTCTGGAAGGAATTAATTGTAATTATCGTATTCATTGTTTTTGGTGCACCTAAGGCCCCGAATGGAGACTGCCGCCTGGTGTGCTAACTTGCTTAAGTACGTAAGGTGGAGTGTTACTTTTTCCCTGGAGGCTGTTGTATGCATCAATTCAAATCCAATGACAGAAAATAAAATATCATGGTGCATTGTGGTCTTCATTTTGAACTAATTGGAATCACATATTTTCCATCTGAATGAGATAGTCTTTTAATAAAAATGGTGGAGGATAAATTCGGAAAAGATTTTTATCACATACAAAAGGAACAAAGGGGTGAATGGGACATTCTTTTAATCAAAATGGTGCAGGATGAATTTGGAAAAGATTTTCAACACACACACACACACACAAAAGGAACAAAGGGACGCGGGTGCCGTGGGGTGTGGTGTGTGTCTCTTGATTGTTAGACTCAAGGCCTCCTTGTTTAATGAGTTAACTGACCAGAAGTAAATGAATGAACTATAGAAATTCCTCTGGAACTGTTTTGGGGATTGGAGAGTAATGAAAATAGTATCATGTATTTTTCCGTTGGTGCTTGTGTTTGCATCAACATGGAATGTGGTTTAGTTGAAGATGAATATCATGTGAAATTTGTTTTTGGTTTAAAAGCCTAAAGCCAACTTGTCGTACAAGTTAATAACTGCTACTTGTGTGATTATTTTGCCATGAACTCACTGGAACTAAGGATTTTAGGAGTATTTCCAATCTCTGAAATTTAAATTCATGCATGAAGAACCATAATTTGTAGTCTTTTGGTGGGTTTTATCAGGAGAATATTATAATCCATAAAGAATTATTTTTTTTTCTTTTTTGAAAAGTAATCTATAAAGAATTAATTGAGACTCCGATAATTGAAAAGTGAAAGTTGTCTTGGTGTGAAATTTAGAATTTTAACGTTTCAATTATAAATTTTTTTGGTGTATCTCTTAATGAGCTCTTGCTAGAGTCATAGAAACTATGCAGGTGTCTAGGTAGTCTTATCCATTTATCTATTATATCCATTGATGTTGGGTTAATATGCATTAGTCTCACCTGAAGCCGTTGAAAATTGTTCTCTATTGGAGGTATGGAGGCTGCTGGGGAGGTGATAGCTGTTGGCCCTGGACTCACTGATAGGAAAGTTGGAGATATTGTTGCCTATGCTGGCCATCCTATGGGCTCATATTCTGAGGAGCAGATTCTTCCTGCAAACAAGTTTGTGCCTGTTCCTTCCTTCATTGATCCTATTATTGCAGCATCTGTTATGTCTAAGGGCATGACTGCTCAGTTCCTCCTTCACCGTTGCTTCAAGGTAGGTTTTATCTCTGTCTACATTTGGATTAAGTTTTTTCATAATTCATTCCAGTGTGATTATCAGGCTGTAAAATTATTTTAAATTTGAAAACATAGATCTAATGTTACATGATTATACGATTTTTGATGTCCATGTATTAGAAAAGGTGAAATATGCCAGTTGATGTCCCCAGTGATTGCTTATGAATCAACTTGCATTTGTACATGGTTATATTGGTACATGAACATTACCATCGCATACACAGCATTGATTTCGTAATGTGTGTGCATGTGCGCGCACGCATACAAGCATGTGTGTGCGTGCGCCTATGCAAGTCAGAAAGCAGATTTTAGTTATGAGTTAGGACCATAATTATCTTGGTTTCAGTGTTTAGCTTTTTCTCCGAACTTCACTTAGATTTGATTAGCTACTCTGTGAAAACACATCTTTCAAATAATTACTTGCATTAATTATTCTTTTGTTCTTTTCAAGAGCAACATTTGTCTAATTTCCCTTTCCATTTCAGGTTGGGTGTGGGCATACCATCCTGGTTCATGCAGCAGTTGGTGGAGTAGGGTCTCTGTTATGCCAGTGGGCAAATGCTCTTGGTGCCACTATCATTGGAACAGTCTCAAACAAGGAGAAGGCTGCGCAAGCCAAGGATGATGGATGTCACCATGTAATAAACTATAAAGGAGAAGATTTTGTTCTCCGCGTGAATGAGATCACATCAGGCAGTGGGGTTGATGTTGTGTATGATTCTGTAGGAAAGGACACCTTTCAGGGAATTTATGCTGTATTCTCCTATAAGGTGCTTATGTGGAAAACAATAATGTTTGTTTTGTTTGAATTGATATTTGTGATTGGTGGTTCTATTTATAATCTTCATGTGCTTGTTATATCATCAAATGTCAGAAGCCAATGGCAGCCCGTAACTTGGTGTAGGTTCCGTTTCCCTATATGTTATAACATAAAAATTTTTTTGCAGTATTAACCCAAGGACTAGTGCAGTTATTGTCGCAATAGTTGCACCTAATCTAAATAATTTCTCACAGCAAGGTCTGATCTTCCAATGTCAAATATATCATTTGGCTTTATTTGAGAAAATTAAATAACGCGTGGTAGTTAGATATCAGTAAAAGTTAATGATCGGTCCAATACTTTTGATTTATACAGTGCCTAGTTACTGTTTGCTCTCAAAATTTTGTCGATAGAGAGTTCTTATGGGCAACTACAATATTCAGGGATCATTGGCGTGTTTGAAGACTCGTAGGTACATGGTGAGTTTTGGTCAGTCATCAGGTATACCAGATCCAGTTCCACTATCAGCACTTGCAGGAAAAGGGCTATTTTTGACAAGGCCTTCCCTCATGCAATACACTGCAACTCGAGATGAATTGCTTGAAACAGCTGGAGAGGTATTTGCCAACACTGCATCGGGCGTCCTACGAGTTAGAGTAAACCACACATATCCTTTGTCTCAGGCAGCACAAGCTCATGCAGACCTTGAGGGTCGAAAAACATCTGGGTCAGTTGTGTTGATTCCATGAGGCAAATGGTTAAAAACTTACCTGCTGCACTGAAAAACTTTTTTGGGAAAGCTACTCTGGGCTGTTTTTGCATGTCAGACGTGTCTGGGCAGTGCAATATAATGCTATTATACCCTTTTCTTTTTCTTGCTATCTGTAATTACATTTGGAAAAGAAATCAAAACATAAAGGTGGCGGAGGTTTTTCATCTTGCTCGATTTGTAATTTTGTATTATATATCTTGATGCTTACCCTGCTCTCCTCCTTCAGAAATGGTATAAAAAAAATAGTAAAAATTTAAAATAATTTCAAAATAAAGTGATTGTAATAGCCTGTGAAGAGGGGTCCTTCCACAGTTCATATTTTCGCATTCCCACGTGTGTGACCATTTTCATTCTCAAACCATTGTAAAAAATCGTATAATTAGCTTTTGGCGTACCCACGAGTGGGAGTGACCAAAATGCATCAGCCATTAAATTGGATTTGATTCAGTGTGACGACCACCATATCCCAAGCCCATCTTGGCAAATGATATTTTGCCACGTCATTCACGTAGGCATATTATAACTTGGGGAAAAGTTATCGGGTGAATTTGTGCGTGAACTGTGAAGACTGTTGAGAGAGAACACAGAATGAAGGGGCAGAATGGTAATTTAGAGGTGGGGGACCACAATCAGGGAGGGAAAGCTCACGTGAGGAGCATCACGTCTGGTAATCATTGCTACTTTGCTATATTCTCTCTCTCAAATCAAATGTTCCGTTGCTCGTTTCGGTTGTGCTTTCTAACAGATTACATTTTCTCCCTCACACTCTAATCAACTTTTTCTCTCTTTTATTTTCTTGCTCTCCAAACAATTATCAATCGTTCACAAATCAGCCACTTGAAACTAAAATTTTTGGTAGAGGAAAGTTCTACCATTTTATTTACCTTGTCTTTAAATTTTGATTGATCATCTTAATTTTCTAATTTATTTTTTGCTTTTCCAATCTCAGTGTTTTATCAAATAGTGAACTATCATCAATTGCAGGTTTTTGAACTATAAATCACTGGAAATTCTTTGCTTATCTGGAATGGTATAAGCTCTTTTTCCAGAGAAATCCTCCATTTTTTTTATTCTATACCATTCAGTGACATCTCCAGAAAATAAAGCGTCTCAACTTTTTTATCCACTTTTTGTTACTAAATACAAGTTCCATGTATTTTCTGTCTGTTTCCCATTAACCAAACAAGCACATTTTTATAAATTTTTGGGATTTTTTTTTTTACTCGTTTTGAACATAAAGACTTGAATGTTTACATTTTTTATTTTTATTTTTTTTAATGTCAAACTTGAAGGAAACAATTCAATTTTGCCTCAAAGAGTAAGCTAAAACTCTGTTTTATGTTATTTCTTTGGAGCTTAATATGTATTCAGTATTCCATTTTTTTCTGGTCAAACCCTTGATCAACTATTGCAATAATTAACTATTGTCCCTTTTTGTTTCTTATTTGAGCTCTCTCTACTGCGTCTATTAAAAAAGTATTACCATCTTAGTGTTTGAATCATCTTGCAAAGCCGCAACATTTAAAATCCTTTACTAAACTTGGAAAATCTTCCACTTTCCTTTACTGAACTTGGAAAATCTTCCATTTTCAAGCTTTCTCTCTGCCCAAAAACCTTTCTATGTCCTTGTCCTGTTTCTTTCTTTTTCAATGTCGTTTCAAATACAATTGGATTAATATTAATGAAAATTAATTATTAACTTCATTTTTATGTGTTTTAGGAGTTAGAGATAATTAACTGGGAACCATTTTTCTGGTAGGTTAGTAGCCGACGTGGAGATTGATGATGCTGCAGCGCTACAGAGCTCACTGTAAGTGTATCTCCTCTCTCTCTCAAAAGATTCCAATTTTCTGTTAGTCTTATGTTCACACTAACCCGCTCTCATTTCTTTACACGCGCCTAAACCTATCTCAAATAACTTAGTCGACAAGCCAATAGACTGCAGTTGATTTCACGCGGGAAACAGGCACGTAATTAACCCACACGTCTGGCTCGTTTAGCATGTCGAGCTGCTAAAACAAACGAAGCCACCACCTTCAGAAATTTTTTTAACAGAAGTAATGATTTACAATTTATAAACCGCACGATCAGAGATCTCATATATCACCGTTAAGCACAGTATATTATACGTAGTTTATTCGTATGTATAATACGTATGCATAATAATAATAATAATAATAATAATTGTGCATGTATGCATGCAGGAGTTGATGTGCTTAAAAGGCAGCAACAAAGATCCGAGGACGACACCGCAAAAGAAACATTTCTGGGCGGACAATTGCTGCCAATGTCTTCTCCAATTGGTACTTTTTCTCTGATAATCTGATATGAATATAATTTTCTTGTCCTTATTTGCTCTCTTTCATATTCACTTGGCCAATCACGGACATGATGTCGTTTGATCTTCTTCCATCTCATGAAAATTCCACCAATCAGTGTAGTTTATGGTGGCAGATCCTGCAGAGCACATTAAAGTGGGTTCATTCTATGAAATTGATCACTCAAAGTTCCCTCATAAATTCCCAGATCAACTTAACTCAATACGGATTGTTATGGTAAATAAAAAACAGTACTACCTAATATTTATAATAATAATAATAATCTGTTTGCTTCTTCTTTTTATTGGATGCTCGATATCTTTTTTTTTTTTAGGTGAATGAGAAGACTAGAATGAGGGTGTCCCTGAGATTTCCAAGCGTGTACTCTCTCCGAGCGTACTTCAGTGAGAGTAACTGTACTAAATCGGATGTAAAAAAGCTGCCCGCATTGGACGAAAAGTACACTATAGGATCAGAAAGCGCAGCAGATGCACTTTATCGAAGAATCCCACCTCATGAACTCGCCGAGAAGAGAAACTTGTGGCATTTCTGGGCAGTTCCTTCAATTGCACCCGAGAAAGTCTCAAAATCACCAGCAAATTCTAGGTCTAGAAATACTGTTACAAAGAAGGGTTCTCTTTGGTCTGAGCTCAAGGGTACTGGAATGGTCAAGTGGAGCCAGCGCCGGCAGGTTAGGTACTTGGCTAGGCATGTGGAAGATAAGCGTGATCTGATTTTATCATGTAATGTCAAGGGAAACGAAGATAAAGTAGAAGAGGCAGAAGGAGAAGAAGAAGAAGAGAACGCAATGGAGATGGTAAGTGATGAAGGCGAAAGAGATCAGAAAGAGAGTGAAGGAAGCGATGATGACAAAGAAAGTGATGGGAAGGAGGATAAACCACGGGATTCAAGGATGCATCGGAAGAGAAAACACCGTGGGTCTAACAGCAAGACCCAGACACAGACCCAGAAGAAGAAACGGCCAAAACTTGAAAAGAAGAATCAAATTGTAGTTTACAAGCAGAAGAAAAACAAAGTTTTCAAGAACTCAATTGATAGATGGTCCGTTGAGAGGTGAGGACTAAAAATTTACATTACCAGTTATCAACTAATTAATCATTTAATCTTTTTATTGATTGTCATCAACTAATTTGTTTATTTAGAACCAGAAAGTTAACTTCCATTGATGAATCACTGTTTGTGAAGGTATAAGTTGGCTGAGGTGAACATGTTGAACATAATGAAAGAACAAGGTGCAGTATTTGGGAAACCCATTTTAAGGCCAGAATTAAGAACTCAGGCAAGGAGGTTGATTGGGGATACAGGTCTGCTAGACCATTTGCTAAAACATATGGCAGGGAAGGTGGCACCAGGTGGTGAAGAGAGGTTTAGGAGGAGGCACAATGCAGAAGGGGCAATGGAGTATTGGCTAGAAAAAGCTGATTTGGTTGATATAAGAATGGAGGCTGGGGTGCAGGATCCTTATTGGACTCCACCACCCGGTTGGAAGCCTGGTGATAACCCTTCTCAGAACCCAAGCTGTGCCAAGGAGATTAAGGAGCTCAAGGAACACATTGCTAAAATGGAAAGGTAATGAATCTTTTTGTGTTTTAGCAACTCATTATCTTTCATAAAGTATGGTAGCTAGCTTTTTTTTTTTTTAATTAGTTTATGATCTATAACTACGTAATGCTCCCTTGTTTTCTCTGTTACTGTTGGTAGTGTTTTCTAGCTAGTTTGATTTTCTTTTTGTTTGATAAACAGGAACATGGGGGAGCTGTTATCCAAGAAGCATCATGAGGAAGAACTAGCTATTGTGACCACACCAATTTCTTCTGTTACTAGTCACACCATAAAGCATGACAACTTGTTAACCCCATTGAAGGTAAAAATCTCAGAAAGTTGGACCAGATTTTCATCAACCCAAATTCTTCTCCTGTCCATATATTTGTTTATTATTATTATTATTTTTTTGGTAGGAAATGTACATTGATTTGATGAACAAGAAAGCTAAGCTTGAGGAACAATTGATGGAAATTTCACAATTTTTATTTGCGATGGAGGTATGAAAGCATGACCATTTAATTCTCTATATTCTCCTAAAAATAATGTATGGGATCAATATAAGCAAATCTGTCAAATATGATGCATGAATTGATCCTCTGATTTAATAAAGAACCAGTCAGCCCTTAATTCTTTTGATCTCCCCTTTTATAATCAAACAGTGTTTATTAAATAAATATCTGGGTGCTAGTTTATTGTTTATTTCAATAGGTAACAATGGGGTGTAGTGATGTTAGCATGTGCTGGATATAATTTTTCTACCTTTAATGCTCAATTTCAACGTTAAAAACATAATAAATAATTTCATTTAATGAATGTGCTTCATAAATAATTTTCCCTGTCCTTGTTCTTAGTTATTGCTCTTGACACTCTTGATTATAAATGATAGTGTTAAAAGAATATTTTTCTATATACATTTAATGATATGGTGAATTTTATTATAATCAGGATATCATATTATGATATATTATGGCTTGTAATTAAAACAGGAAGATATGGGGAAGCTAAAAACAACAATGGAAGAAGCAAACAAAACAAAATCATTTGAAAGACCAGCATTAATGGGATTACCAGAATCAACACCACCCACAGGCACTGTAAGAGAGATAAGAGAAACAATGGTATCAGGGGGAATAGAGCGAGAAAATAGTAAGGCCGGGGGCAATAAGACACCAAGAAAGGACAAAGCGGCAAAAATAGAAAGGCTAAAGAGTGGGTTCAAGATATGCAAGCCCCAGGGGACTTTCTTGTGGCCAAACATGGCCATCTCATCCCCTCAGGTTGTGGTCCAGCTTGAAGACCTCTTTTCAGTCCCTACCCCAACTTCTATTTCCTCCACATCAGCAAAACAACCCCACCTCCTCCCAGTTTCTCGTTCTCAACACCATGGTCCCACCCCTACTTCCCCTGTGAAGCCATTAGCTGAAAAAAGGCTTGACACCATTGCTCTATCCACAACTGTCACCAGACCAATTCCTTCTCCTCGTGAGGTCTACAGCACTCAGTATGAGAACAGCAGCATTAGCACTACATCTACTACTAGCACCATTACCACCACCTTGATAAACCTCAATGAACTCCCAAGCCATCAAAATGACACTGGAAAGTGTGGGTCTCAGGCTTATGGTCAGTCCTCCTCCTATCCTGTAACCTACCAAAGAAGAAGCCATCAGATTGGGACTACCACTACTGGCATGCCATGTGCAAGTAGTGTAAAAAGCTCAGTTTGACATCCACTTTTCTGATTTTAACCTTTGACTGAACTTATAATGTATATGACCCTTTTCATTGTTTTCTGCTTGTTTTTACACAGTTTGTACCTGCAAAGAAAGAGATGAGCCATTGGGAAGGAGGTGAAGGAAAGAAGATGATAAGGTACTGCAAACAGCAGCAACAGGGATGCTGTTGTGCCTCTTCCACATCACCAGGCTTGTCAATGGGAGTAGTGACTCGGCTAGCTCTTGCTACCTCTACGCCTTAGATAATGAATCTGAACGGGGCCAAAAATTATTAATTAATCATCGGAATGCTATATTTGATAATCATATTTTAAACTCCAGTAAGATAAAGTTTATATTTTGGTTTACAAGGGGATACAATTGAGATAGTTCATATGTTATACATGCTTAGTTGATTATTGCCTCCACCGAGGCAGCAAAAAGAGAAAAAGGGCTAAATAGGATTAATGCATTGTGGGGATTGTGATCTCATATTTTTGTTAAATAAATAGCACATAAATCTTTCATTTTATAGAAGCATACAATTCATTATATTGATTTCTACCCAGTTGTTGGCTATCTTAAATCCTCTGGACTCCTCAAACATGTGAAGATCATCAATTGATTATCATTCATCAACCATCAACTATTTATTATAACTCGTATAAATCTTTGTTTATGATAGTATCTAAAATTTTTAAAATTTATTGTATTGATGTTTAAATAATTTTTTTTGTGTGACCAATTTTTTAACTTTTAAAAATAATATGTTGTCAATTAGCAACCTAAATAAACACACCAGTATTGAATTCAATTGATTTAAATTAAAAAAAAAAATTGGAGCCAGTTTTTTTTTTTAAGAAAAGAAAATTTTGTACAGGTGCACACTTATGATAGGTCAAAAAAAAATTATATTCCTTTTGATTCTAACCACAATGTTGGAATTTCATAAATAATAAACCCAAATTAAACACAACATATTAGAAAAAAAGATGAAGGGTATATTTCAGGTTGGTTATATATATATATATATATATATATGGTATATTTCAGGTTGGTTATATAACCATATATATATATATATATATATATATATATATATATATATATATTACGGTTATAACTCAAAATATTAACAGGGTTTAGAAAAATAATTTTTTTTTATATAGCGAAATATTCATTAATTGAATGGATAATTATTTTTTATATAAAATATAATTTTTATTTAAATATTATTTATATTATAAATATAAATAAGAGTATTATATGATTGATTATTGAATCTTGTCTGATGGTTAAGCTAAATTATGTTAATAATAGCACAGTGTGTCATAAAATGCGTGGGGTAATTATAATTTTGTATGTCCAAAATTTGTAATATATTAATTTGAAAAAATAAATAAATAAATAAAACAAAAAACAAGAAGGGGTAGACCTACAAAATTAACTTGACGAACGCGCCCACTCTCCCTGATTGCAATTTCTAGGATTTTGCGAGAGCACGATTGTTATTAATCAGAAAATCCAGAGATGGTACTGTCACAGAAGCTTCACGAAGCATTCAAAGGTACAGTAGAGAGAATCACAGGGCCACGAACGGTCTCTGCTTTCAAGGAGAAAGGTGTTCTTAGCGTCAGCGAATTCATTCTCCGCCGGCGATAATCTCGTCTCTAAATGCCCCACTTGGTCCTGGTGATTTACTTACCTCTTTTCTCATCCCACTGTTTTCCATATTCCAATTTAGTGTTTTTTTCTTTTGCGCAAGTTCAGCCCTTTATCTGTTTGCATGATTCTTTGTTGATGTGATGGTTGCTTAATTAGCAGTGATCACATAATTTTATTTGTTTTGAGCTTGATTTTGAAGGCTTTGGATTTTCTTTTGGTGATGACATTGTAGTGAGTGGAATGCAATATCTCTTATGTGGTTTCACATTTGGATCATAATGATTATGGATTAGATTTTTGGTGTGGAATTTAGTATGTCAATACTTTCTATGGAGATCGAAATACATTGATTGGAATGCCAAGTTATGTCCTTTTAAAACATCCATTCACTGATATTCGAGCTTTAGCCTTAATCATACAAGTTCAAAAGTAATTTATGGTTTCTCTCTTTTTCTTGTTAATTACAAAATTTTTTTCTATGTTGGAATTAATGCCACTTGAATTGATTTCTTTTTTTATGAAGGAAATAATTAGGATCATTTAGAGGTTCTCTCCTTTTTTGGCAATTGGCATGGTTCTCTATTTTCGAAAAGGATTGGTATTTTTGTGCTAATGATGTTTATTTTATGCGAGATTATAATTTTCCATTCGCATCTTCTTTCTACCTGCTTGATAGGGAGTCGGGCGAACCAAGCAAGAGGAAGTCTTACTTGCCTTCAGAAAAACAGTTCTTGATCACTCGGAATGGTGAATGATGTGCTTATGTTTGTACTAATATTTGTCCAGTTATGCTATCAATGAGAATTGTAGTAACTGTTATTATACATCTGTGGAAATTACCTGGACTCTAGTTGTTTTCTTCTTGCAAGAAAGCAGAGTTGTACATCTCATTCTTTTGAATGTAAAAAAAAAATAAAAAAAAATTCAAGTTTTAATTATTTGAAAGCATACATAATTAGTTAGAACAAAGAAAGATTCAAGTTTTAGTTATGTGAAACTTTATTGATGTTTACCCATGATTTAATTGTGATAAACTTGCACCCCTAGCATTTTTTTTTTTAGCTCCTGCAAGATTTTTCTCCAGTGACTAAAATAAATTCATGTCAAATTATGAACTTCCTTTAGTTCCTTGTCTACGACGAGCTACATCTGTCGAAGAGGAATATGAAGCTACTGGAGGCGAAGTTCTACTTGATAATGAAGATAACGATGGCTGGTTGGCAACTCATGGGAAACCAAAAGGTGTTTTTCTGACCAAGGCTGGATATCTTGCAATTTAAGTTTAATCCTTTGACTTCACACTTTATATTTGTTTCAGAAACTAAAGGTGATGAGGATGATAATGTACCTTCGATGGAGAACCTAGAAATCAGCAAAAAGTATCATATTCAATCAATACCATCATACTTTGGGGGTGAAGAGGAGGAAGAAATGGCAGACTAAGACCCTGACAATCTTGTTGAAACAGATCCTGTAAGTTCTCACTCTTTTTACCTTTATTGCAGTCTTGTTGGCAGGTTGACTCTTCTGATGATTGTATATCTACCTGATGCAGGCAACATTTCAGTCTACATATCTTGTAGCTCATGAACCTGATGATGATAATATTCTGCGTACTCGAACATATGATGTCAGCATCACGTAAGATATAGTTTAGTGATGAGGTTACTTGTAAGTTTTGGTCTTAGCAGTTCCTAGAGCATTAATCAGTGTCACAATTTTTCATAGTTGTGATTATGGCACTTACTTTTAGATTTTCTCATTATATTTTGGTAATGTTCACAAAGAAGCATTCCTTTGGAAATCCACAGCAATGTTTGCTGATTGTAACATGGTTTTTTATCTTTATATTTCCAGGTATGACAAATATTATCAAACTCCTCGTGTATGGCTTACTGGATATGATGAGGTCCTTCACTCTTTTGTGAAATTTTTTTGTCTTTTATCTGTTGCATGAATTGGGGAAAGAACATATTTTCTTTTTTATGAGAGGATCCTTGGTACAATAAAAATTGAGCTACATGTTATAATCTATATGTATTAATAATTTATGGAATAGATTGCTGAACTCAATTATCGCCCAGTATAATCTGCATTGTCAAGGATTGAACTGTTTCTATATGTCAATCTGTCCCATTTTTCAGTAAGGTGAAATGTATATCATCAATTGACTGTTGCTTTATCAAATGACAGTCCAGGATGCTTTTGCAACCAGAACTTATACTTGAAGATGTTAGTCAAGACCATGCCCAGAAAACGGTGAGAATTCTGTTAACTTTTAAAAATCAATCACATGATAATCTCCAAGAACTGGCATATTAAATGTGTCCAAAAACTGTTTATTATTTAGTTGTAGTTTCTAGGCCCCCTTCTAACCATTGTTACTCACTAAACCAAAGCAATTGCTATTTTTGGAGATACAAAGAAGTTGAAGAAAAGCCTTGCAGTTGTCTTGGGGCAAATGTGTGTATTGTGAAAGGCTTTCTAAAAAACAATTCATGGTTCTATATGTTTTTGTTGTTTATTAATTTTTTTTTGAACCTATATTGTATTGAGATGGAATTTATGTATTTGGAAGTATTTATCTGCAAAAATTAGTTACTCCAGTTGTGTTTGTGCTCCATATTGCTGAATGCCAATATACTTTGTGGCTTTCAGGTGACTCCCCATTCTGAGGTGCCAAAATGAGACAAAGAATGAAATTCATGTTTGCTAAGAATTTTGTTTGGGAAATTCTTGTTTATCAAATTATTAATTTATTATTGTGCTCATTGTTCGGGAAATATAGGGCCATGAACTTGATGATATGATTTTAAATATATGTACTATGTACTCTTAACTGTAAAATGCAATTGAGAAACTGTAGAATTCAAGTTTTCCAGTTTTCCACAAATCAGTTTTTTGTTCAAAGTAGTACATTCCACAGTAATTTATGTATTCCTTCTCATATAGTTCATAGAATTCTCCATGATACAAGTTCAATTGCATGCAGGTAACTATTGAAGACCATCCACACTTGTCTGGAAAGCATGCATCTGTACATCCATGCCGACATGGGGCTGTCATGAAGAAAATTATTGATGTTTTAGTGTCATGTGGAGTTGAGCCAGAAGTTGACAAGTGAGTTCTTCTCCCCCTTTTTTCTCTCAAATTTCCTCGTCTTCTTTTTGTGTCTTAGAATGATAACATGCATTGAAGTATATTTTCTTATCTGCCATATTTCTTTTTGTTCATCATATGTATCTCATTATTGGAAATGTGTACTTTGTAGGTATCTTTTCTTATTCTTGAAATTTGTAGCCTCTGCAATTCCAACAATTGAATATGATTACACAATGGACTTTGATCTTGGTAGCTGAAGCAACTGATCTCAGGTAATTTCCATAATGCCAACATTATTGTTCTGGCCATTTCTGATACTTGAGAATTTTATAGAACAATTGGTCAGGCGTATTGGTTCATTGCAATTTCTTTTGCATTGAATATGCTCAGTAACATGATTTGCTTTGTCATTTTATTGTTGTTCTTGGTCTTTCTAATGAAAGAATATACCTACTTTTCAAGAATAACCTGTACAGGCATATTTGGGTGTCAGGTCTTTGCTTTCACTTCAGAGAGATTGCCGATAGACCTGTTAGAGTCTCCAGTTTAACTTCTTATCAGTTGGGTAAATCCCCTTTACTATAGGTGACTATCATTTTTGGGCCATAGACCAGTCAACGTAGCACCCATCTAGGAATTACTGACTAAATATTTATTGATTTTGTAGGTTTAGCATTTCTACTACTCCACATGGAAATACCTTCAAAACATCGAAGGACTTGTCCATTTTGATTTTAATTTGCCTGGAAAAGTCGCAGTCGAAAATTATATAGAAGAACTTTCATCCCTGGAGCTAGATGTTTACAAAGGATCATGTAGGGGTTTAGTGCAATCTTTACAAGTTTTTGCATTTTCATATGCCTCATTCTGCAGCTCATCTAATTCAGAAATTTGTAACATCCTTTCTTTCCTTGCTTTATCAATATCCATGTTTAATCTTTTAAGTTCCCAATATGCTTTAATATAGGTAAATGGCAAGCCTTTCCAAACACAATCCTATAAGGCGACTTGCATCACAAGGGTGAACGCATTTCTTAAGTTTTTTGCTTTTTCTGAAAATGATGAATGATAATGCAGCAGCTAGCAGCTCCTTTCTCTCTCTCTCTCTCTCTCTCTCTCAATGTAGTCCAATGCATACTAGTTTAAACATCCATAGGTATTTTGAATTTGATGATGAATCAAGTGGTATTTAGTTTTGGCAGGTAGATCCAGCAAAAAATTGAAAAAATTATTTCCTAGTGCATTCTCTGCTGATGTGCTTTTCCAACACTATTATTGTACATGTGTCTTTGTAAGAGATGTCTTACTTAAAAATGCCTGCAAGGGTGTCTATCCAAAAAGAGAGGGAGACAAGTGATTCAAGTTTGTGAATGTGTTCATGGTTGTACAAAAAATCTTTTAACTTGTAAATGGGATGATTTATATTAATCAGATTATTTTAGTTTCTCATGCCATGTAGAATAAACTTGAGGTGTGGCAACGGTCAACATGCTCCCTTGTTAGCAAAAATTCCATATCACTGTAGAAATGGAATTGTGACACATAATTTTTATCCTTTAAAGACCTCCATTAACAACCCTTTTCAATAACTTTTCAACAGACGCATCAACCTTACACCCCCCTTAATTTTATACAACATTAAGACTCGAACTCAGAAATCCTTCAAGTTCATACTCCTAAATTTCTAGAGTTGAAGAGAGTTAAGAGATTGATAATAGTGGAGAAAGAGATTAAAAACTGCGCGAGAGATTAAAATAGTAAAAAAAAAAAAAAATATTCAAAAAATCTTTATTTTTTTAAGTTGTAGAATATGGATTCCATTATTCAAGAATATCGTAATAATATTAACCATTGAATTAACAACGAGAGAAAGGTCAAAAATATATATATATATAAATTATTGCGAAAATTTCTAACAAGTCTTTTTTTTTTTTTTGGTTCATTTAAGTTCATAAAACTTTTTTATTTTTTTTTTAGTAAGACAGTAAAAACTTTTAAATTTGCTTAATTTGATCATTTATCTTTTCTATTGTCTACTTAAGTCTGTAAACTTAAAATTTGGCTTAATCTTATTCATAAGTTTAATCCATTTATTTTTCTGTTAATATTATGCGCCTCACATTTTAGTGAAATGAAAAAAATTATTATTATATTTATAAAATTAAAAAATACTATTATATTCCTTCTACATGCAATATTAATACTCCCTCGTCTAGAAAAGATAATTTTTTTTTTATTTATCAGAAATTATAATATATATATTTTTTTTAAAAATAATTAATATGTTAATTTATTAATATATTTTTATTTAATATTTTATTATATTATATTTTTATTAATAAATAAATAAATAATTTTATTATATTAAATAAAATATGCGTGATAAAAATATAAATATTTAATTAAAAAATAAGGTATATTAATTTTGATATGAAATTTAATTAAGTTCAATTAAGCTATATATATATAATAAAATTTACCCCAACTTTTTGAGTATACCTATAAATCGAAGGGCACACATTAACTCAAAAGTCCATCTCTGAAATCCTATCTCACTCTCCCTCTCAATTTCAATGGACTCTCTGGAGCCTACTCAGAATTCCCAATTCCAAAATCTAGATCCTTCTCAGCCTCCTCCACCACAAACCCAACTCCACCTTCCCCAAAACCCAGACAAAACCCCAACTCAAATCCCCCAAAACGTCTCTGACAATGGCCATAATTTGCAGATCCCCCGCGAGACCACTCCAAAACTCGAAATCTCTAAACCACTACTGTCCGAAAATGGTCTCACCAACACTAACAGTGGCGACAGGGACTATTCGGGCAGTGAAGAGGAGACAACCAGCAGGCGTCGTCGACGTAGCCGATGGGATCCACCGGCTGATTCCACCACCAATAATCAGTCCTGCGATATGAATAATAATGATTCTGGTAGCGGCACGCGCAAGCGAAAATCTCGATGGGCTGATGATGACCCAAAGCCAGTAATTCAGCTCCCTGATTTTATGAAAGATTTCACTGGAGGTATTGAATTTGATCCTGAAATTCAGGCTTTGAATGCTAGGCTTCTAGATATCAGTCGAATGTTGCAATCTGGTTTTCCACTCGATGATAGACCTGAGGGAGCTAGGTCTCCTTCTCCTGAACCAATTTATGATAATATGGGAATTAGAATTAATACTAGAGAGTATAGGGCAAGAGAGAGATTGAACAAAGAGAGGCAAGAGATTATATCTCAAATTATCAAGAGAAACCCTGCTTTTAAGCCTCCTGCTGATTACAGACCCCCCAAGCTTCAAAAGAAGCTTTATATACCCATGAAGGAATATCCGGGGTATAATTTTATTGGATTGATTATTGGGCCAAGAGGGAACACGCAGAAGAGAATGGAGAGGGAAACGGGAGCCAAAATTGTGATTCGAGGTAAAGGATCAGTGAAGGAGGGAAGACTGCAGCAGAAGAGGGATTTGAAGCCAGACCCATCAGAGAATGAAGATTTGCATGTTTTAGTCGAGGCAGAAACACAGGAGGGATTAGATGCTGCTGCGGGGATGGTTGAGAAGTTGTTGCAGCCTGTAGATGAGGTATTGAATGAACATAAGAGGCAGCAACTTAGGGAACTTGCTGCTTTGAATGGGACAATTAGGGATGAGGAGTATTGTAGGTTGTGTGGAGAGCCCGGTCATAGGCAGTATGCGTGCCCTTCACGTACTACTACATTTAAAAGTGATGTGCTCTGTAAGATTTGTGGGGATGGTGGACATCCCACAATTGATTGTCCTGTGAAGGGAACAACAGGGAAGAAAATGGATGATGAGTATCAGAATTTTTTGTCTGAGTTAGGAGGGACTATGCCAGAATCCTCAACTAAACCAACCTCTACCTTGGCTTTGGGTCCAGGGAGTTCTGGAAGTAATCCTCCTTGGGCTGGTAACACTGGTGGTCTTGGTAGTGCGAATCAACCAGGACTAGTAGCAAATGTAGTTAGGCCTATTAAAGATTATGATGATACCAATTTGTACATCGGGTACTTGCCACCTAACCTTGATGATGATGGTTTGATCGGATTGTTTTCACCTTTCGGTGATATTGTGATCGCTAAGGTCATTAAGGACCGGGTTACTGGAGTGAGCAAAGGATACGGTTTTGTGAAGTATCGTGATATTCAAATGGCTAATAATGCTATTGCAAGCATGAATGGTTATCGTATAGATGGGCGAACCATTGCTGTAAGAGTTGCTGGCAAACCACCTCAGCCTACTGTTCCTCCAGGCCCCCCTGCATCATCTATGCCCACATTCCCCGTTCCATCTCAGCCAGTTGGCGCCTATCCATCACAGCAGTTTACACCAGGTGGTCCTCTTCCTAATGCTCCACCTACCGGCTATGCAGCAGCTCCTGCTAGCTATAGTGGAGCTCCAGTTCCTTGGGGACATTCCGTACCTCCTCCTTATGCACCTTATGCTCCTCCCCCTCCTGGGTCCGCGATGTACCCTCCTGTCCCAGGACAGCCTATGCCCCCATATGTTGTACAATATCCTCCAACAGTACAGCCTGTTCCCTCTGGTGCACCAACTCAGCCCCTCACTTCTAGTGAAGCTCAGCAAAGCTACCCGCCAGGAGTGCAGTCTGAAAGCAGCACTTCTGCTCCACCACCATCATCAAATATGTATGGAAACTCTGTAGCAGCAATGCCATCCGGAGCACAACCAGCATATGTTACAGCTCCATTGGGTTACTCATCTTATTACAATGCAGTTCCCCCTCCCGCTCCTGCACCAGTCCCGACAATTGACCATTCACAGGGCATCAATAATGTGCCTTGGGGCCCAAATCCACCTGCAGTTTCCTCTGCTTCAGAGAAGACAACCTATGGTGCGGATACAGAGTATGAGAAGTTCATGGCAGAGATGAAATGAAGGACTTTTTTTTAGTAGTAGCTTCTCGTTCTGAGGTATGTCTATCCACATGGCGCTCCATGTCTGACTTCCATCCTTCCAACTTGAGGAGTTCATTCTTAAACATCACTTGCTTGGTCGTTTTTAATTCCCACCACTTTATTCTAGACACGTCTTACTCCTTCTATACTATTTTCCTGATCTTGACATCCAAACCAATAAATACACCAACCTATAAATTTTTGTTTTCTGTCTTGCATATTATTCTGGATTCTCACTTGGATTTTTTGTATATATCCAAAGGTTTGAAGGTAATGACTTTGCAAGTACATGAATCTGCCCTCTCTATAAATGTAGTCCAGATAACAAATATAACATTCTATTATCCTGAACTGCAATTAAATTTTCTGTCTGATTTCATCATGTCTCTAACTTTTTCTTCTTCTTTGGTATTATAATCCAAGCTTTGTCGTGCAGCAAATGGTGGATGATATTATGCATGCATACACTTTTTGACCACAGTTTCTGTGTCTGTGTCTGAAATATCTTCATTGAAATAATAATAAATTTACCTAGTCTAACATGCTAGCAATGTCCAACTTAACAGCACATTCTCTGTTGATATCTCATGTTTACATTTCTTAACCCTTTTCCTTTGCCATTATTGAATAATTTTTACAGGCTTGATGTTTCTTGGAGCAACATGATTTCTTACCTCTTGCCATGACTTTGTTGGAAGTTTGGGACTCACATCTCTAACCTTGCTGTACTGTTATGACATTTGCAGAGATTTGGGAAGAAGTTGAGCTGATATGGCTGCATTTTGCAGAAGCCGCTCAGAATTTATTGATATTAATATTCTTGTTGTTTTGTAGGACGTAATTTTGTTTCTCATTGATGCTTGTTATCCCTCTATGATGTCTATTTTCCTGTAATGTCTAGTTTCTGATCTTTTACTGTTTTTTCCCATTTATACTTTCTGGAAGCTGCAACTGACATGCTTATTATTATATTTTATTTTTCTTTGGAATGTTTAACCATTTTGTTTATTTGTTGGTCTTGTTTTGCTCTTTATCTTTCTTTTTTTTTTTTTTTCTATAATCAATACCTTGTTTATCATGAGGATAATTGAGTTACCCTGATTGTCATCCCCTGAAGCTTCCTTGGCTTGGTTTTCTCATCCCATTATTCAAGGTGAGCACTCCTTAGAATCTGACGATTTTGATGGATATGTGGAATTTTTAAATTTATTCCTGTCTCCCTGCTACTGTTTTTTTTCCTTTTACTACTAATATTATTATTCTTATGTCTCTTCCTAGCTTTCATGTGGCAGGTGACAGAACTGAAAAACTTTTCAGGTTGATGACATTATTAGAATGTGTTTATGTTGTTGGAAAATAGATTCTTGAGCCTGGGAGAGATGCTAATAATTTATGATATAGTTGATATGGCTTTCTTATGTTAGGGATGGTGTCTTAAAGAGTTACTGGTGTTTGGTTGGGCTCTGTTCATAATGTGTGATTTAGAGCTTATGAACAAGGGAGTTCTCTTTCGGGCAATGGCATGGTGATTTGGAAGAATTCAGTGCCTAGTCCTTTTGACTGGATGTTTATCGAACCTTATGCATTCTGTTGGAAGCACAAGACCATAGCTTTGCAATTTCCTCTTTAAGCTTTTTTCTAATTGGCCCATTCACCCTCTTTTACTCTTAGATTTGCACATATTTCTGTCATTGCTGATGGGCAGTGTTGTTTTTTCAATTAACGATGGAAATTTCTGGCAGAGGAACTTTCTTATCAACTAGTATTTGGCATGCCAAATGGCTGATTCGATATTGTTGATGAAGATACTTGGTGTCTGGTTCAGTTTTGCTGAAAAAGATTTTGATTTAGGACATGCTATTTGGTTTGGTTAAAGATATAGTGTAATGATTAGGAAGTTCTATGCAGTAATTTCGTAGTTAGTTTTTTTGTATTGTGCCTCAATAAAGTGTTCATGGTCAAGTGTTTCTTGCATTTTGGTCGGTATATGCTTGAACGATTATTAACAAGACAGGCATGGGCGTTTCTGTGAAATTTGTGTTCTGAAAAGATTAAATATGTTATTTGTGGAATTCCTGTGGTATCTACTTAAAAAACTTAAACCATTCTTGTTGATTTGTATTAAATAACAAACCCACTGTGTCCTTTTTTGTATGTTCTTCTGTAATCCCCCTGTTTTTCCTTTCCTTTCCCATCTCTTTTTTATTTATGAAAAAGACCTTGCTGATGAACAATAACATCTGTTTCTTCTCTCCTTTGACACTCTGTTTGTCTCCAACTTGCTATTTCAAATTAACTTGTACCTTGACTAAGATGTATTTTTTGCTGGCAGTTAAAGGATCATTGATTATTTGTTTCTTTCAGTTCATTCAGCTTTTGTCCAAAGTATCCTAACTTAGTCTACAATGTTGTATTTTCATTTCACATCTGTTTTCACATAGTTACAATTCGTCATTTTATGATGCTTTCTAGCATGGACTATCCCAGTGTGGGTGTGGTAGATTAAACCATGTATTCAGTCTTGTACCTAGATGTTATCATTTTCTGAGGAGGTTGGTTGGCAGTTTTTTGGCTTTTGTGATATATGCTCATCCATCTGCTAACCTTATTATATGTAAGTTGATCAGGATTTAGTTGTTTGAGATGGAAAGAAGTTTTCGGAAGCAATTTGTTACGGAAACAAGCTTAGCGAATCCTGCCAAAGAAGATGTGGTGGTCAATTATTTATGTAGTGCTTCTTTAGCGTAAATGTTAGATACGTGGGGGCTTCTCAAGTCCTTGGACCAGAAATTTGTGATTTAGGAAGCTTCTTAGCTGGTCGATTGTTTGATTTGCTGTAAACGGTTTCTTTTATTATTGAATTGATCTTTACTGATTCCGGGTACTACTCGAGTATCTTAGTTTTATAACTTCTAATATAGTCAAAGCATCTGAGTAGCATTGATTTGCTGTTCTTGGATTCCTGTATGTGGGTCATGCTTGATTTCTGCAGGGCTGTTCAGCATTGGTTTGCCTTGTGCTCTGGTACTTCTGTGTTGTTTCCTTGTGTTCACATTTGCAGTGCATTTGGATTTTGTTTAAGATGTTCTCTGATATTTTCTAGCACAACAATGTGCCATGGTCTGCTGCTTTGGTTTTATCACATTTTGAATTGTTGAAGGTTTTTTCATTTTTAATCTACCTCCAGTTTGGAGATTTATGATAACTTGGACAAATAAGAAAACACTTGGCACTCACGAAATGAGACTGTTGCGGGAGAGCATCAACGCTTTAGTCAGTTAGTTATAAGTTCTGTTGAATATGTAGTGTGAAATCGTTCAAATTAAACTGAGCACTATTCGATTTTTTTTTTTTCCTTCTTAATATTATGTTGTGACCGGAAATTATTGTTGAACTGTAGGGTTTGATTTTGAGGAATGTTAAATTGTCGTAGCCCACTACCCTCGAGAATCCTTTTCATAATTTAAATTTATCTTTATTAAAAAAAATATTAAAATATTTAAAATTTTGCTTTCGAGTTGTAAATGGCTAAATTTGTAGATAATATTATGCAGTGACACATATTATGTTTATGTTCATTCTAAATAATTTAAATTAATATATAATTATGAAGTATTTGCATTTGAATTTTAAAATATCTTAATTATATTATATTTATTAAATATTTATCTCATATGATATAAATTTTATAAAATAATTATATCATGTGTTTATTTTTATTAAAAATATATGTTTACAGCAAATGTCATTTTAAGATTTAAGTAATTATTAAATTTAATTTATTTAAATTAAATTAATATATTTTGTATTGATTACAAGCTGGAGGCTTCACATTTTTAAAAAATAAAATAACATAATGAATTAATTTAAAAAAAATTACGAATTATTTGCGAAATTATAATTTTATTACGAATTAAAAATTTTAGTAATTTTGATACATATATTTTTATCTTTTGATAAATTTAGTATGAAATTAAAATTCAATCTGAACTCTAATATTAGAATTGATATGACATTTATTATTATTATTATTGTTTTATTCGTATCCGATTAAAAAATCAAATAGAATCAATCAAATATAATTAAATTAAATTAACTTAAATCGATAAGTTTAATTTAATTCGGTTAGATTAATTTTTTAAAATTTTAATTTTTTTTATTCAGTTTGATTTTTTTTAAAATTTAGCCAAAAATTTTTAAATTTTCCCCAGCATCATAAGATAATAATTATGAATAAAGTCCCAACAAGAAAAATAAGAAATAGACATTTGGGGAGGAGGAGATATTAATAAATTTGGTCTTCTATAAAGAAAATGCTATAATTTAAAAAACAAAAAGGTCTTATATTGATAAGTATAAAAATCAAGCAATTAACAATTGCCTTTTATTTTTCATAAACTAACCTTTTTTTAATTTTAAATATTTTTTTTTACTACTACTTTATATATATAAAGTCAAGTCAAACCAACTCTTAAATCTTTTAATATCTGCTCGAATAATGTGTAGGTTGACGGTGTCCCCAATAAGGGACTTAAAGAAAAATTAGATAGTTTTTATTTGCTAAATTAGGCAATTTTATGCTGAGAAATGATTTTATTGCAAGCAATTTACTTTTTCAAAACATATAATAAAATAATTTACAAAACCTGTGCAAAGTAACCTATTTGTTGGTTTGGCATTTGTGATCTTGTTGATTCTTTGACGTCTCTGGTTCGAAACCTTTTGTCTGGATTTTTTATCAATTTTCTTCCTTTTGTTCTCGCCGACTTCTTCCGCCGGAAACTCGCTGCCATGGATCAAGAGCAGCGTCGCAGAAAGGTAGATTCGTTTATTTACATCTTCAATTTTCACTATTTTGGAATTTAAATTTGTTTGGATTCCTCAATTTCAGTTGTCCAGATATTGAGTTCTTTAAAAATCTTGTGCAGGTTAAGTTCATCCCCAAAGCTCAACCTCAAAGAAAGCCAAAACCCACCGTTCCCAAATCGTACTCTGCTCCAAACTTTCTTTTAGAAATTTTGGATGTCAGTTATTTGAAATTAAATTAATTTTGAAGTTTGTTTAATTTTAGGGAATTTTGTGAAAATGCAGTGAGGTGAATGATACAAATATCGATGAAGATGAAGCAGCCCAGGCTCAGAAGCTCATGGCCAAATTCAGTGTAATACTTTCGTAACTTTTCCTGTTCTCGATCTATAATATCTGTTCGGTACCTTCTTTTTTAATTTTTTTTTCCTTTAATTAATTAATTTATTTATTTATTTTTATGGTTACAACATTAAATAAGATTATTATAATATCATTGTTGTTAAAATTGAATCGGCTAATTAAATTAAAAAAATTAAAAATCGAATTAAGGATCGATTCGGTTAATTTTTAAAAGATTATCTAAAAAAATCGGTAAACCGATTGAATCGGACTTATTTTTCTATTCGAGGAAGTCAGAAATTTTTTTTTATTTTTTTATTTTTAATAAAAAATAATAAATATTAAATTATATTTATTTTCATTATATATTTAATAAATATCAAATTATATATATATATATATATATATATATATATATATATATATATATATATATATATATCATTTTTTTTTTTATATTTTTTTTATATTTATTACAAAGCAAAACTGTAATT
>CANXYC010239025.1:0-15730 GCA_948193065.1 Aleurites moluccanus | reverse complement strand
TAATACCATATGGTTGCACACACTTGATAACTCTATATTATAAAGGAAATGACCAAATTACCCTTAGTGCAACCGAAACACCGAAATCGCATAACGTGCCGATACCGATTTTTCGACCGGGATTATTTCTTAAACTAATTCTCAAACAATTAAAATAAAGCCATTTTCAAGTCTTTAAATTATTTTCTCCTTTTAAATATGATATTTACTCCATAAAATTCCGATGGGCGAAAAATGACCATTTTGCCCCCAGTTCACCAAAAGCTCTAAATTTGCCGATTAAGTCCTAACTGTCTCTAAACCATTTCTATGCCTAAAACTAATTCAAATAACATGTATAAATACCAATTACATGCATAAATACATATTAACATCACAATAATAAGAAAACAAAATTCTCTCCCCGAAGATCTCTATATAGATTTGGTTCGGGTTAAGCTGAGGTGTTACAGTAATATTTCTAATAAAATAGGTAGACCACTATTTAAAATTTAAAATAATATAATAAACTATCAATAAAATGAATTTTATAGTAATTAAATAAATTATGTGTAGTAAAATAATTTAATATATATGCATAGAAAATTTTATTTTAGTAAATAAAATAGTAAAATGATTTGTTACAAAATTTAATTTACGAATGATTTGTATAAATATTTAAATAAGAATGACATTATATATAAATGACTATAATTAATTTACCCTACTTTTCAAAAAAAATATATAATTTATTCTGTGTTAGACCTTAAGGTCTTGTTTATTCTTATTTTGATGGTTACAAACACCAAATCAATCAACTAATAAGTTTGTTTGATTATGTGCAAGAATTTTCAAGAATTTCTTTAAAAGTATTGCAGAATGTTGTTTAGTCGCGGGCGCGATCACTTGAAGTCGTGAAGACTGTGACTGATTTTGTCCGCAACTCTAGACACAAGCTTGGTCACAAGTGCGACAAAATCAGTCACAGTCTTGAAAAGTTTCAGGTCGCGGCGCGACGCTTTTCAATCGCGGGTACGAAATTGTTTTGAGAAATTCAAAAACATCTAGTAGCTTTAAGGTGAACAGCGTCCCTCCGGTCGTGGGTGCGACTATGTGAAGTTGCGAGTATGACAGAATGATTCGCAGGCGCGAAATTAAAAGTCATAACATCACAAAACATCCAGTAGCTTCAAGACGAATAGTGCTATTCAGTCGCGGGCGCGATATTGTACCGATGTAGGTGCGACCTAAATTCGCAGCATTGTCCAAGCATAGTCGCAGGCGTGAAGAAGCTCAACCTAGTTTGAATACTGGATCTCGCAATGAGTCGCGGGCGTGACAGTTTCAGTAGCGGGCGCGACTCAGATAAATTCAAAGTCATTCTTCTTCGAGCCAAAAAATGAAGAAGCCAGTCGTGGTCACGATGGTTATGGTCGAGGGGGCGACTCATCTGTAAAATAGCCGTTGAAGTGAAATTTCAGGTGCATTTATTGCGGGAATTTGAGTCTAAACGGCTCTTTCTTCACCCAAGACTATAAATATGAGTTGGTTTATATTAAATGAATGGAGAACAACCTTAGAACAAGTTCATAATCATTTATTACAAGATCATTCATATTTATTATGCAAAAAATCAGTTTATACTTGTACTTATTGTAAAAGGTTGTGTGTGAGCCTAGTTTGAGAAAAACACATTGTAAAAGGTTAAAGTGTGAACCAAAACACTTAGGTTTGATATTAAACCTGTAAAAGGATCAAAGGTAGTGAAATACTTAAGTGAAATCTTGAGGAGTGGACGTAGGCTCTTTTTGGCCGAACCACTATAAATCTTTGTGTTGATTTTCTTTTTCTCTTCCTTCATCATTTTTTAATTGGTCATTAATTTTTTAAAGTCAACCAATTCACCCCCCTCTTGGTTGTCAAAGGGACTAACAATTGGTATTTTAGCTTGTCTTCACTTTTTCTAAAAATATTTAACCATTTTGGAGCAAAGATCAATGGCAACACAAGCTTCAAACATTCTTGAAGGAGGGTTAACAATGAGACCACCATTCTTTGATGGCACCGACTATCCCTCTTGAAAAAATAGGATGAAAATTTTCTTAGATAGCGTTGGAATCGACTTATGGGATGTAGTAGAAGAAGGGCATGGAGTTCCCACTATAACCATAAATGGCATTCAAGTCAGAAAACCGAAAAGTGAATGGACCACCGCTGGAAAGAAAGCGAATGGAAGAAATCGCAAAGCAATGAACACTCTCTATTGTGCATTAAGTAGAGAGGAGTATGGCAAGATATCTCATTGTGTCTCGGCAAAACAAATTTGGGATACTTTTCAAACTACTCATGAAGGGACAAGTCAAGTCAAAGGTAAAAAGATTCAACTCTTCACTCATGAGTATGAATTGTTTGAAATGCTACCTAATGAAAAATTTTCAAAAGTGTATAACCGTTTTATAGTTATTGTAAATGGAATGAGAAAGTTGGGAAAGTCTTACTCTGTGGAAGACATAAACTGCAAAATATTAAGGGTTCTTCCGAAGAAGGATTGGGAGGCAAGAGTAGCCTCAATCGAAGAAGCAAATGACCTGAGCTCTCTCCTAACCGATAATCTATTGGGTAAGCTTCTAACTTATGAGATTACCTTATCTCAAGAGAAAATTGGTGAAAAAACGAAGAGAAAAACAAAGGGCTTGCTCTCATTGCTTCCAAAGAATCTGCATCAAAAGTAAGTGAAATAAAGGATGATGAGGAAGAAATGGCTCTTCTTACATAAAGAATAAGAAATCTTATTCTTAGAAAGAAGAAGATCAAGAAGCCCTATGAGAAATATGATTGTCAAGAGAAGCCAATAAGCAATCAAGTAAAATATTGTGAATGTGATAAAGTCGGGCATATCAAGTCCGAATGTCCCAAGTTGAAGAATAAAATGAATTTTAAGAAGAAAGCCTTAGCGGCAACTTGGGATAACTCCAGCGATTCGGATGATAATGAAGAGACTAAGGAAGAGGTTGCAAATCTATGCTTTATGACAATTGATGAGGATACTTCTTCTAGCGAGATAAGTAATTCAGATTTTGCCTTTTATGATGATAATGATGATGTGAAAATAATGAAAACTTTACTTTCAAAATATCATAAGTTGCAAAACAAATATGATAATTTGAAGGAATTGTCAAACAAATTAGTTCATTCTTGTGAAAATTATAAAGATGAAATAGTTAAATTAAATGTTCGTAAATGTGATTTGGAGAAAGCTATTATTTTAAAAACTCAAGAAACTAACTCTATTTCAAAAGAAAATAAAATTTTGAAAAATAAATTGCTTTCATTTGATGATTGTTTATCAAAGTTTTCAAAAGGAAAAGAAAAACTTGATCACATTCTTGAATCTTAAAGATGTCCAACCATTAAGTATGGACTTGGTTACAATGGAAGTAATATGCTTTCTACCTCCAAAACCACATTTGTTAAAGCATCTAATCCAATACATAAACCATGTATTCCAATTTCTAAAATACATAAAAATGTCATGCATACTCATAAAATACATTATCATTCAAGATCAAATCATTCAACTAAAATAAAATGTCATTATTGTGGAAAAACTGGTCATACAAATTTCAAATATTATATTAGAAAATTGCATTTAGGATACATAGATGATGCTAATCCTAAAGGACCTAAAAGTATTTGGATACCTGAGAATGGTTATACTCTTAAATGTAGGTGTGCTTGAAATCTACTAAAATCAAAGACTTTTGGTACTTAGATAATGGATGCTCAAGACACATGACTGGGAAAGTTAGCTTGCTCTCCAATATTGAAGATAAGTCGGGAGGCAAAGTAACTTTTGGCGATAATAGCAAAGGTAAAATCATTGGATTTGGTCAAGTTGGTAAGTCAAATAAACCCTCTCTTGATCATGTACTTCTTGTTGATGGACTCAAACACAATCTTGTTAGTATTAGTCAATTATGTGACATGGGAAATAAAATTATCTTTTCCTCTAAGAAATGTTATGTTAAAAGCTTAAAGGATAAGAAAATCTTGTTTATTGGTCATAGAATTGGCAATGTGTACATAATTGATTTAAAAGAGTTGTATGAGAATGAAAATTGCATGATTTCCCTTCATAATGATTCTTGGCTATGGCATAGAAGACTAGGACATGTTGGCATGTAGCATATAGAGAACCTCATGAACCATGACCTAGTTATAGGACTCCCAAAGATGAAATTCCAAAAGGATAAACTTTGTGATGCATGTCAAATGGGAAAACAAATCAAAAGTTCTTTTAAGGCCAATAATCAAGTTTCTTTATCTAGGCCTCTTGAGCTTTTGCATATGGATCTTTTCGGACCATGTTTAACCTCAAGTTTGGGGGGGTGTAAAAAATATGTATTTGTTATTGTTGATAATTACTCTAGATTCACTTGGGTTCTATTCCTAGCTCATAAAGATGAAAGTTTTAAAGAATTTAAAATCTTTTGTAAACGTGTTCAAAATGAAAAAGGTTTTTGTATCACATCTCTTAGAAGTGATCATGGTAGAGAGTTTGTAAATAAAGATTTCAAAATGTTTTTGTGATGAATGTGGTATCTCATACAACTTCTCTACTCCTAGAACTCCTCAACAAAATGGGATAGTGGAAAGGAAAAATCGCACATTGATTGATATGGCCAAAACAATGCTAAATGAGTATTCGTTGCCTAAGTATTTTTGGGCGGAAGCCATCAATTGTGCGTATTATATTTCAAATAGACTTTTTATAAGACCTATTTTAAACAAAACTCCTTATGAGCTATGGAATGGTAGAAAACCAAGAATTTCATATCTAAGAGTATTTAAATGCAAATGCTTCATATTAAATACCAAGGATAATATTGGAAATTTTGAATTCAAAACTGACATTGGCATATTTCTTGGATATTCTATTACTAGTTAAACATATAGAGTTTTTAATAAAAGAACTCTAGCAGTAGAAGAGTCTATGCATGTGACATTTGATGAATTAAACCCTTTTGAAACAAAAAAAAAATGATTTGGATGAAGTAATTAATATTTTTGAAAATACTCATTTGAATGATTCATCTCATGCCATTGACAATATTGTTGACTCATAAAAAAAAA
This sequence comes from Aleurites moluccanus, assembly GCA_948193065.1. Taxonomy (NCBI): domain Eukaryota; kingdom Viridiplantae; phylum Streptophyta; class Magnoliopsida; order Malpighiales; family Euphorbiaceae; genus Aleurites; species Aleurites moluccanus. The sequence goes on along the minus strand of CANXYC010239025.1, from coordinate 10,618 downwards.
TTAATGAAAGTTTTGAGAATCAACCAATTGATATTGAAACCCCTCAAAATATAGATGATCTTCCAAAAGATTGAAAATTTAAAAGGGATCATCCCAAATATTTGATCATTAGAGAACCATCTAAGGGAGTTACCGCTAGATCTTCATTTAAAGAGATAGTAAACAACCTTGCATTCATCTCTAAAATATAACCTAAGAATATCAAAGAAGCCTTAGACGATGAGAGTTGGGTAGATGCCATGCAAGAGGAGTTGAATCAATTTGAAAGAAATAAGGTTTGGACTTTAGTTCCTAGACTCTTAGATCATCCTATCATTGGCACTAAATGGGTTTTTAGAAACAAAATGGATGAGGATGGGGTAATAACAGGAATAAGGCTAGGCTAGTGGTTCAAGGATACAATCAAGAAGAAGGAATAGACTTTGATGAAACCTTTACACCCGTAGCTAGACTTGAGGCTATTAGAATGCTTTTAGCATTTGCATGTCATATGAACTTTAAATTGTTTCAAATGGATGTTAAAAGTGCATTTTTAAATGGTTATATTGAAGAAGAAGTGTATGTTGCTCAACTCCCTAGTTTTGAATATTTTGATTTTCCAAATCATGTTTTCAAACTTCAAAAAGCTCTTTATGGTCTAAAACAAGCTCCTAAAGCTTGGTATGATAGACTTAGTTCCTTTTTAATTAAAAATGGTTTTTCAAAAGGAAGAGTTGATACAATACTCTTTATTAAAAAGGATAAGAAAAATTTGTTAATTATTCAAATTTATATGGATGACATAATATTTGGTGCTACTAATGAATCTTTATGCAAAGAATTTTCCAAATGCATGCAAGAAGAATTCAAAATGAGCATGATGGGAGAATTGAAGTATTTCCTTGGACTTCAAATCAAGCAAGAAGAAGAAGGAATCTTTATCAACTAATCCAAATACACAAAAAGTCTTCTAAAAGGTTTGGGATGGAAGGAGCAAAAGCAAGTGGAACTCCAATTAACTCTCCTCTATCAAACTTAACAAGGATGATCTTGGCAAACCTATTAAAGAAAAGAAATATAAAGGTATGATTGGAAGTTTGCTCTATTTAACTGCTAGTAGGCCCGAAATTATATTTGTTGTATGTTTGTGTGCTAGATTTCAATCTTGTCCAAAAGAGTCACATTTGTATACTGTATAAAGGATTTTTAAATATTTAATTGGCACTCAACACTTAGGCTTATGGTATCCTAGAGGCATGGACTTTAATCTTGTTGGATATTCGGATGCGGATTTTACCGGTAGTTGCTTGGATAGGAAAAGTACCTCCGGTACTTGCCAACTCTTAGGAAATTATCTTGTCTCTTGGTTTAGCAAGAAGTAAAATTCTGTGGCTTTGTCCACCATAGAAGCCGAATATGTGGCAGCCGCTTGTTGTTGTGCACAAGTGTTGTGGATAAAACAACAAGTTAAAGACTTTAGTGTGCCTCTAAAAACTATTCCCATTAAGTGTGATAATACTAATGCCATAAATCTATCAAAAAACCCTGTTCAACATTCAAGGAGTAAACATATTAACATTAGACATCATTTTCTTAGATATCATGTGCAAAATCGTGATGTTGCTCTAGAATTTATAGTGTCAAATAATCAATTGACAGATATTTTTACAAAACCCTTGAATGAAGAAAGGATGAATTTTATTAAAAGAGAATTAGGCATGTTGGATGGAAAAATGTTTGAAAAATAATTTTTTTTTTTTGCATTTTTAGTCGCAGCTGCGACCCACATGAGTCGCAGCCGCAACCATCGAAATTTCAAGAGTTACAAACTGCTAATCTCCTGTTTTTTTTTTTTTTTTTTTTTTTTTTTTTTTTTTAATATTTCTGTTTGGTTTTAGTTTGCAGCCGCGACCAAAACAGTCGCAGCCTCTACTATTTCCTTTGCAGTCGTGATCAGATTTTTATCGCAGCTGTGACTGTCTATTTTTTCTTTTTATTTTTTGCCTGCCAGTTCGGCGTCGCATTCGCGACTCGCGCGATTCTCAGTTTTAAAAATCCTTGTTTCATGATTTTCTGTCATTTCTCTCTCAAACCTTAAATGTTTTCTCTCAACATCTCTCCCCTCTTCTTGCTTCAATCTTAAATTCGCACCTCAATGGGTCCAAAAAGATTAAAATCTTGAGCTAGAAAGGGACAAGAAGATTCCAAAAGGCCAAGATTAGGGCAGACCTCTATTTCCTCTCCTCCATCTAGTTCATCCTCCTCAGAATCTTCTTCTCCACCCATCCCTCCTCCCATTTCAAATCCATCTCCTGCTCAAATTCCAAAGAAGAAAAGGACTCCAGTCAACCATAAAGAATGGAATCCTACAGATTTGGAAGTGTTGGTTCAGTCTCTGTCTCCTCAAGAGATTACCCGGTATGAAAATCTCACTTCAAATCGTTCAATTCTTCCTTCTAGATATGTAAATTGGATGGAGTTAGACCAATTAGGACTAAGTGAACCAATTAGGACAAAACTCCAATCTGTCCATTGGCTCGCAATGGTGGATATCAAACATGACTGTTTTCCTCTGGTTACCCTGGAATTTTTCTCCACTTTCTCTCTTGACACAACCAGAGGATCAAATTATGGCAATATGAGCTTTAAACTTTTAGGTAAACCCTATACTCTTATTCTTAGGCAAACCAGTCAGCTTTTTGGGTTTACTGAAATTAGGGCAACTGAGTTCTCGCATGAATTTAAAGAGAATATGCATAAGTTTTGAAAGGAAATTACTGAGTCTTCTCAACCTTTTAATCCCAAATTTTCAAAATCCACAAGTATTAGAGACCCTGTTCTTAAGGTGCTTCACAGAATTATCACCTATACTATCAACAATCGAGGAACCAGTTACAGTGCATTTCTCAAAATCGAGTTGTTCTTTCTTTGGTGTGTTGAGAAAAATTATCCTATTGCCTCTGCTAGGTGGTTGGTTGATCAATTTCACAATATTGCTCGTAAGAAATTTGGAGATATTGTTTGTGGTCACTTGGTGACACATATAGCTTGTGCAATTTGTGAAAATCCCAAATTTGATCCAAACAACACCGTTTTCAAACCCCTAGTTCATAATCTTCCAGAGAACAAATTCCTTGGGGTTATTACCTTGTAGCGTATGAGGATTATTGATAAAAGGTCAGATGGATCTTTTGTTCTTAAAGCAGTTTCTGCTGTTGGTGAGGAAGCTGAGCAACAGGAAAAAGTTCCTCATCCCTCTGTTGATACTACTCAGCCTGCACCTCCTATAGACACAGTCTCTTCCTCTTCGCTCATGGAATTTCTCACAACTCGCTTTGATACTTTGGAGAATCGCCAAACTGAGATTATGATGCGTATATAAAAATTGGATGACAGAGTCTCTTTTGTTGAGACTGAAGTCAAAACTTCTCTCAAAGCTGCCATTCAACGTTTACATCGCCAACAACGAGAATTTTTGGCAGAAATGGAGCATCGTGAGGCCTTTTCTCCATCTGATTCAGACCCGGCTGATGCAGAGTCCAGTGAGCCTGGGAACACAAAATTACCCATAGAGGTTATTCCCAGAGATGTTGCTCCTTCTCAACCCTTGGATAAGGGCAAGACACCTACTGGTTCTGATTTCTCCAGCATTGCAGCCATTGGAGCAGCTGCTTTACAGGGTTCTTCAAATCCCGCTCCAGATGTTCCTCCTTCATAGATTTTCTTTGTATTGTTGTTTTACCCTTTGTTTCTTAAAACTTTGGTTGCATTGATTTGAGTTAATTAAATGTGATTATTTTTTTTTTATTGGTATCAAACAAAGGGGGAGAAAATTATGGCTATGATCTATGTTTATTTGATGATTTGTGTTATATTTGACATGTGATATGAGTTATATTAATGTTAAATGTCATATTCTATAATTTTTTCAAATTAAAACACAAATTAAGGGGGAGTTTATTAAATCACATAATCATGCACATTTTTTATAATTTGGTTGTTTGTCACCATAAAAAAGGGGGAGATTGTTAGACCTTAAGGTCTTCTTCATTCTTATTTTGATGGTTATAAACACCAAATCAATGGACTAATAAGTTTGTTTGATTATGTGCAAGAATTTCCAAGAATTTCTCTAAAAATATTGCAAGATGCTGCTTAGTCGCGGGCGTGACCACTTGAAGTAGTGGGCGTGACTCTAGACACAAGCTTAGTCACAGGTGCGACAAAATCAGTCACAGTCTTGAAAAGTTTCAGGTCGCGGGCGCGACACTTTCTAGTCGCGGGTGTGAAATTATTTTTAGAAATCCAAAAACATCCAGTAACTTCAAGGTGAACAGCGTCCCTCCAGTAGCAGGCGCGACACAAGGAAGTCGCGGGTGTGACTAAGTGAAGTCGCGGGTGTGACAGAATGATTCGTGGGCGCGAAATTAAAAGTCAGAACATCTCAAAACATCCAGTAGCTTCAAGATGAATAGTGTCATTTAGTCGCGGGTGCGACATTGTACCATTGCGGGTGCGACCAGATAAATTCGCAGCATTGTCTAAGCTCAGTTGCAAGCGTGAAGAACCTCAACCTAGTTTGAATGCTGGATCTCGCAATGAGTCGCGGGCGTGACTCGGATAAATTCAAATTCATTCTTCTTCGAGCCAAAAAATTAAGAAGCCAGTCGCGGGCGCGACTCACCTGTAAAATAGCCGTTAGAGCGAAGTTTCAAGTGCATTTATTGCGGGAATTTGAGTCTAAATGGCTCTTTCTTCACCCAAGACTATAAATATGAGTTGGTTTATATTAAATGAATGGAGAACAACTTTAGAATAAGTTCATAATCATTTATTACAAGATCATTTATATTTATTGTGCAAAAAATCAGTTTATACTTGTACTTATTGTAAAAGGTTGTGTGTGAGTCTAGTTTGAGAAAAACACATTGTAAAATGTAAAAAGTGTGAATCAAAACACTTATGTTTGATATTGAATCTGTAAAAGGATCAAAGGTAGTGAAATATTCAAGTGAAATCTTGAGAAGTGGACGTAGGTTCTTTTTGGCCGAACCACTATAAATTTTTGTGTTAATTTTTTTCTTCTCTTTTTTCATCATTTTTTAATTGGTCATTAATGTTTTAAAGGTAACCAATTCATCCCCTTTTAGTTGTTAAAGAGACTAACATTCTGTTTATAAAATTATAAATTAAGTTCAACTTGTATTAAATTTAAATTATTGATAAAAATAAAAAAATTTAAATTTTTTAATAAAATTAAAAAAAGGCATAAAGTTTTAAAATTTTTAAGTCATTAGACTTTTTAATTTTAAGAGTTGATTATAATTGCAACTAATTTTTAAAAATTAGAATAAATTAACAAAAATTAAAATTTTAGATAAAATTAAAAATATACAAAATTTTAAATTTTTAAATCATTAGTTCAAATATAAAAATATAATTACATTCCATGTTTTAATTTATGTAATTTCTGACATTTAAATTTAAATTAAAGAGATTTTTACAAAAATACTAAAAAAAAAGAAAAAAAATCATTTTTACTGTTATAAAAATATTTTTTCAAAAATATTATATATTTAAAAATATATAATATATTAAATATATACCAAAAATATATTAAATATAAATCAAATATATCAAACATATACTAAAATATATTAAAAATAATAAAAAAAACCATATATTTATATAATTTTCCCTAAATTAAATTTACATTTTTAGCCCAATTGTTCCAACATTTTATCTGTACATGTGGGTGAGGACTGGTATAATTCGGCCATCAAATAGGCCCAGACAGCATTTTGGACAAGCTTATTGAAGTCTTAACTTGCGCTAGGCTATGACTCTGACCGTACCTGAAAGTTGAAACAAAGGACATTGAAGGAACAGAGGCAAAGGACAAAGGCGTTTCTCGGTTGCTCTGTTATTGAATCTTGGTTAGATTCTTCACTCCATTGTTGATGCCTGCAATCTCGGTTGTTACCTGTAACTCACTCTCTGTCTCTCTTTATATCTCCTATACATCAATTAAAACTTGTTTTGCATTGTTTTTGTTATCCTATTCACCCAATTTCGCAATATCTATTATCTTCTTGATTTCAATTTAGGTAACCATTTTAATGGATTACAAGGTTTAACCATGAAATTAAACTACTACCTCTTTTTATTTTACTCTTAATTTTAGTGGGTATCTCGTTTTTTATGTTGTAAGCAAGCAAAAATATGAATTCTATGTTTTTCTTTTCATGACTTTTTCGTTTGCTCTGTTCTCTTTTATCTATTCTCTTGTTTTCTTCGTTTCATTTTTTATGTCTAAACTATAGCTGAAAGTGACTGATTGAAGTTCTTGCCTGGAAAATTGTATATATTTCTTGCTTTATATCTTGACTTTATAATACTGTACTTTCCTTTTGTTACATATTTTACTTGTATCATGGGTTTTGGATTATTGAATTTTTTAATTACTGTTGATATGTTTTTAAATTTTTAAATTCCTAAGCAACCCAAGATTCATTCTTGTTATGTCTTATGCCATCTTTCAATATATCGCAGCTTGTTTGAAGGTTCTGCCATTTTTCTTCACATCGAAGATAGTGTCAGTGCAATTCTGCATAGTAATTTCTTAGAAATTCTTCGCTGTTTACGTCCTTTCGGTCATCCAGATGGCCTATGAACTAAATGAACAGAAGAGTGAGCAAATTTTCTTACGCTTTAATAACTATTTTTTTTTGTGCGTTTGCATGTACTTGTTTTATCGGCTCTGCCTTCCCTCTCTTCTCTCTCTCTCTCTCTTCTTTTTTTTTTTAAATTTTTTTAATACTTATATTCTAATGACTTCACTGTGTTCTTTTTACAGTCTTCTCTTTTTTGAGACATAAATTTACACATAGTTTCGGAGTAGTGTTTTTCAACTTCTATTTAATCAATTTTCTATTTGTTAGTGTGCATCTGCTAAGAGAATCATGAGTTGCTAAGGGGCTGCTATTTTAATTCCAGCTTTAGGCAATATAGAAATACAGGAGCCAGCTACTTTTTCTTGCTGACTATCATTCTCTTTTTATATCTTTAGAAAATATCACTGAAGTCTTTCATGTTGTATTTAATTGTTCTTGGTATTGCAGATTATATGCTAGGCTTGCTTGATATTATTGCTGTCTAGTATGTTCTTTTAAGTTTGCAATGGGGTCAGAGGTTATTCAGTAATCTAATATAAGTTTGATATGAACTTATATAGCATTTGACCCTATCCATTCAACTTTTTGGGTTGGGTGCTGTAAGTTGTAATGATATCTATGAATCATGGGTATTAGATATGAGAACTGGTACAATATGATTTGTAACAACTCTGAAAGGGCGTAAGATAAGATAGAGCATAGATATTTTGGAATGTAAATGCACTACTGGATGTATGACTGGCTAAGTGGCTAGAAACAATTATTAACTTTTGGTCTAAAATTCTCATGCATAAAATAAAAATGGTATTTAAAAAAAAAGAATGAAGCCAAAATAAATCAAAATCTTTTCATAATTTGTTTTGCTTTTAAGTAAGCTTTTAGCTTGATCAATTATTAAGGGTGAAGTTGGAGAGAGAATTAACGGGATTTCGATTTCTTGGTTGTCAATGCAGATTGAAGGGTCGAAAGCATAACATCGCTAAATTTGGTCATTTTTTCTCACTTACTATTCTCTCCTTTTTCCTTTCCTCTGTCTCTTTTGTGGACACACACAAAATTACACTTAAAGGGTAAAGTAGGCCACTACCACAGGAATGCACTCCTGGGATACACAAGAAGAAACTCCCTAGTTGATGGAATCCCTAGTGGGATATATATTTGAACAAGAAAAATATTCTCGAAGAAGTAAAGGCTTAGAGTCTTGGTATCCCTCTTATTAGCGAATGCATGATCAAAAGAATAAAAAGAATAAGACTTGTATCAACCTTCTAAACTTAGGTGACGTCCAAGACCTGTAGCTAACATTTTCTATACAAAATATACTCAACTCAACTTACTCTTAATTCCAAAATTAATTGGAGTCGCTTATATTTATTCTTTGTTTATACTTTAAACGATTTTGAGCGATGTTTTCTTCTATATAAAATGTAAATGACATAAATAAAAAGTTGGACTTCAAAAGAAAATAGAACCCAAAAGATTCAATAAGATGGCATAAAGATAATAAAGTGACAAAAAGACTAATAAACCATAAGTAAACAAGAAGACTATAGGTTTTGATTTTGCTTGAGCAACTTTTAATTCATTTTACTTTTTCTAAAGTAAGTGTCCATGGTAATTTTTTAAAGATGACGATATTTGAGTGCCTAAACTGAGCCAATATTTTTGTTGAGAACAGAGAGAAGAGCTCTGTATTTCATTAATAATTCAAGCTTTTGTACAAGGATTACATTTATACACAAACTTAACCCTAAACTAGGAAAGAAATTAAAGAGAGAATAATACAAAATCACAATAATCATTCCTAAAATCATACTAGAAATATTTACAAGTCAATACTCCTCCTCAAGTTGGTGCATAGATATTGCACATGCCCAACTTGGAAACTAACTTTTGGAATTGTTTGCCATTTAGTCATTTAGTGAACATATCAGCAAATTAATTATCTGAAGTTATATGAGTAAGTGTTGAGAATAGAGAGAATTGCTCTATATTTCATTCATGTTTAATTTCTGTACAAGAATCACTTTATACACAAATTCAACCCTAAATTAGGAAAGAATACTAAAGAAGAAACAACACAAATCACTCATAAAATCAAGATAGGAGATTTAGGAATATTTACAACTCAACACTCTCCCTCATGTTGGTGCATAGATATTACACATGCTCAACTTAAGAACTAACTTATGGAATTGCTTGTCATTCAATCCTTTAGTGAGCATATCAACAATTTGATTATATGAGGTTACATAAGTGAGTTCTTGCAAGCCTTGCATAACTTTCTCCTTTATGAAGTGTCGATCAATCTCAATATGTTTCATTCGATCATGCTGAACCGGATTGTGAGCTATTCCAATAACAGCCTTGCTATCACTAAACAAGGATAAATCATTTCTCTTTGTTAGTTGTAATTTTTCCATAATCTTTCTTAACTAAAGTAACTCACAAACCCCCTGAGCCATTGCGCTATATTCCGCTTTAGCACTTGAGCAAGACACTACATTCTGTTTCTTACTTCTCCAAGTAACTAAGTTTCCACCCACAAAAGTACAATAGCCAGATGTTGATCTTCTATCATCAGGGGACCCAGCCCAATCAACATTTGTATATGCTTCCAATTTTTTGTGGCCATGCTTAGAGAATAGCAATCCTTTCCCTGGTTCAACTTTTAGGTATCTTAAGATACGAAAAACTGCTTCAACATGAGAACTCTGGAGATCACGCATATACTGACACTCTGGAGATCATGCATATACTAACTAACCACACTTACAACATAGGTTATATCAGGTCTAGTATGTGAAAGATAAATCAATCTTCCTACTAACATCTGATATCTTCCTAATTCCACTGGATTACCCAAGCCAGCTTGTAATTTATGATTAGCATCAATTGGAGAATTTGCAGGTTTACATCTCAACATATCGTTGTCTTCTAAGAGATCTAAGATATACTTCCTTTGAGAAATTAAGATCCCTTTCTTCGATCTAGCAACCTTTATATTAAGGAAATATCGCAACTTTCCTAAATCTTTAATTTCAAACTCTTTAACAAACAACTTATTAGACAGACAATTTCTTCCTTTTCATTTTTAGTTACCACCATATCATCAACATAGATAATTAGCAGGGTAAACTTCCCATTAGAGTGTTTAATAAACAAGGTATGATCAACATTACTTTGAGAATACTCAAACGAAATCATGGCTTTACTAAATCTATCAAACCATGCCCTTGGTGATTGTTTTAACCTATATAATGCTTTCTTCAATTTTCATACTTTCCTTTTTGTCTTCTCAATATGAAATCTTGGAGGTATTTCCATATATACTTCTTTTTTTAATTCTCCATGTAAAAAAACATTTTTAACATCAAATTGGTTTAGATCCCAATAAAGATTAACTACACATGACAATAAGACTGATGGTATTCATTTTCACAACAGGTGAAAATGTTTCTTGGTAATCTACTCCATAAGTCTGAGTAAAACCTTTTGCTACCAATTTGGCTTTATACCTCTCAATTGATCCATTTGTTCTATGTTTTACAGTGAACACCCATTTGCATCCAACTGGTTTCTTTCCCATTGAAGTGACAAGCTCCCAAGTTTTATTTTTCACCAATCCATCATTGCTTCCTTCAATTGTTTATCACGAATTGCATCCTGCCAATCATGTGGAACAAAAACAGAAGATATAGACGATACAAAGGCTCTATAGGAGGGAGAGAATGAGTCATAAGGAACAAATCTAGAAATGGGATGTTTAGTACATGCTCTTACTGAGAGGGAGCGGAGTAACCTCCAAAGGTGGAGGGGGGCGAGTTTTTTTATCGGGAGGGAGGGGAGGGACGAATCGGAGCGACAAAGGGCTGAATCTCAGTGGATCGTGGCAGCAAGGCCACTCTGCCACTTACAATACCCCGTCGCGTATTTAAGTCGTCTGCAAAGGATTCTATCCGTCG
>CANXYC010238939.1:0-14825 GCA_948193065.1 Aleurites moluccanus | reverse complement strand
ATCCTGTTATATTATATGCATTATGATCCATGCTATGTATTTCATCATGCTACCATTAGCATTTCTATCTACAGATCATTAATGGATAAATATGACTGTCATGAATATTATTGCATACTCATATAAATATTATGACTCACTGAGTATAAAATTATACTCACCATTTCAATGGTTCAATGTTTTCAAGACCTCAGTAAAGAAGTTATCCATTTGCTATACCATCTCCAGCCTTGGATCAGTTGTACGTATTAGAGGTCACTCTGTGTATAGAGTTCCTTAGTATATTATGTATAGAGGTTTGAATTGACTTAAACAAAATGTTAAATGATCAAATGATAAAATGATATGACATGGATATGTATATATTGTACATATATATGATATATGAGTTTGAGATGAAATGTTTATGTTAAATGATATGAATGGAAATATTGAAGTGCATCTTGAGTTGAAATTGATAAATGGAGGATATAAGGGGATGTATGTTATATTGGGAGTGCATTTTTATATGATTTACAGATAGCTTAAGTCAGAGTTACAAAGGAAACTCTGTCAGTTTTTCTGTAAGAATGTTTGATAATATGATATTTTAAAAAAAAAAATTATCACCTAAAATGTATCACAGGTTAAGTAATGAATGTAAATGTTTAAGCATGGGTTATTTGAGGTACTGGTGGCTTAGGCATTACCCGTACCCCAGGACTGTCATAGTCTAAAGTTAGGCTGTGACACTATGGGTACCTAGATAAGGTTTAGTACAACTTTCCATCCACAGATCGATGGACAGTCAGAGAGGACCATCCAAACTTTGGAGGATATGCTGAGATTATGTGTTCTGGATTTCAAAGGTAACTGGGATCAGTATCTGCCATTGATTGAGTTTTCTTACAACAACAGTTACCATTCTTCTATTGGAATGGCTCCATATAAGCACTGTATAGTAGGAAATGCAGATCCCCAGTATGTTGTGTGGAACCAGGAGAGAAACAGATTGAGGGACCAGAATTGATAAAGGAAACGATGGAAATGATTCATATTATTAGAGATCGGATGAACACCGCTTTTAGCAGACAAAAGAGTTATGCTGATCCAAAGCGAAAGGATGTGCATTTTGCAGTTGGTGACCATGTCTTTCTTAAGATCTCGCTAATGAGAGGTGTTATGAGATTTGGGAAGAAAAGGAAGTTGTCACCAAGATTTGTAGGCCCATTTGAGATACTTGATAGGATTGGCAATATGGCTTACAGATTGACTATTCCTTCAAATTTGAGCCATGTTCATCCTGTGTTTCATATTTCTATGCTGAGAAAATATGTATCTGATCCATCACATATATTAGAGGTACAATATATTGGGGTTAATAAAGACTTGTCATTTGAAGAGCTACCAGTGGAAATAATGGATAGACAAGTCAGACAACTGAGGAACAAAGAAATCCCAATGGTTAAAGTAATATGGAGGAATCAGTTGATGGAAGAGTGCACATGAGAAAGCAAGCAGGACATGATGGATAAATATCCCTTCCTGTTCGATCATTGATATATATAGATGTATGTGTATATGTATGTCTGTATTTAAATTCGAGGATTAATTTTTTTTGAAGGAGGGTAGAATGTAATACCCTATAAAAGCATGTCAAGTTTTTGTAAATAAAGTTCTCAGTATATGGTTTCAAATTATCAAAATGACTAAAGATAATTTTGAAAACTCAGTTAAAGTGAAAACGAGAAACTTTTTCGAAAATTGTTGGTGTCGATATCACTGCAGCAAAAATAACAGTACGGTCGACGAATGAATTTTTTATTTTAACTATAGGGTAAATGATAATGTATGTGCATGTGTAAATACAGTAAAAAAAAAGATAAGAAAAATGTTTAAGAACACTAATAAAGTAAGCAATGACAAAACCGTAAATAAAGGGAACTTTAAGGGTATAGTGGAATTTCGACAGTCTGAGTTTCAGAACGGCTCTGAGACTATTTTTATTAAATAGTATTAATAAAAATAAGATGTTTGAATTTTTACTTTGAAATTCAAATCTCGACGAAATTGTCAGAATAAATTACCGAAGGAAAATGTGGCAAAAGCACAATTTAAGAAAAGTTGAAGGACCAAAAGAAAATTTACCATTTGTGACTTAGTATATGAGCTTGCCTTAGCATTTTTTTTTGCTCATTTTCTCTTCTTTCATCCATAGTTTGTGTTCATCTTTTCCAATTGATTTTTCTTTCATTTTGTAAGGAGAAATTGTTGAAAACTTGAATTAAACACCAAATAATCCATCCTCCATCAAATTCCATCCATAGAAATCAAGAAATTTTCAAGAAAAATGAGCTTTGGATTTTCTGGCATTTCAAGCATTTGAGGTAAAATGTTGTTTTGGTTGATTTTATGGTTTAATTAGGGTTATTTGATGTTAGTTAGGTTGGGTAATTGGTTTAATTGCATCAATTGATGCATTAAGCATTTTTGCCCAATTTTAAAACCCTAACCCTAAGTTTTATGGATGGATTTTGTGCAAATGAATTAGGATCCATAAATTGAGTATAGAATAAGTCAATTGGATATTTATTGATGATTAATTGATGGTTATATTGTTGTAGAGAATTCAGTTGGAGAAAATTGTTGATTTGCCTACTTTGAGGAATTTGAGGAAATTAGTGGCAAAGCAATTTTACTTAGTGATTGGAGTGCTAGGTGAGTTTAATATGCATCATATGTCGTGCCTAAATTGATAAAATGCCATTTGGAATCCAATTGTGAAAAGGGCCTAGTGGCCGAACCCTAATTGGCATAATTTGCCTTATTGTGTTCTTGGTTTTTGGGTTGTTTTGCCTTGCCTAATTGATGCATTTTATAATGTTTATTGAGTTGTATTGATGCCTATGGAATTGCTTTTAATGTGTATTGTTGTTGACAATTGGGGCAATGTCAATGTTGCACCAAAATCATGCCAAAATGTCTATTGAATATTGCATACCAAGTGTTCGATAAAATGCCTAGCTTAAAAATTCATAGGCCAACCATTTGAATGCCACTATCGCCACTGACAATGGCATGCCAATTGCGTCAACTTTTTGGCAGTAAATGATCAACTTATGTTTGTTTCCATTGTTGGTTGCTAGAATTTTGGTCATCGTATAATCGATTGTTATTGATGTCTTATTGACTTTATGCTCATTCAATTGATTGATGATGAGTTATTGATACTTACCGATGCCATTATTTTGAAATGGTGTCTATTGATATGTTTATTGATTCTATTGATTCCGAGGTGGTTTGACAGAGCTGTCGCCCCAATAGGGTAGTGAGTACAAACTGTTGGCTTTGTGCACAATATATATTGTTTGACACCCTGTATTAGGAAGGGATGTCCTAGTCATAAGACTTGATCTGTCTTATGTTATTTATATGAGTGATTTGTGCTTGACATATTTGTATGCATTTAATGGCTCTATATCTATCAATTTCCATCTTATCCATATGATATACTTTCCATTGATGTGATTGTTTACTTACAGTCATATTTTGTAATTGATTCTGTATTACAGAGATTCGAAGCATATTAATTCATTTATTTCATTTGCCTATTGCTTATTGACATTCCATTGTCTAATTATTGGTCGATGCATATTAGATTCACTGAGTATCATATATACTCGCCCTCTCACTGTTTACCCTCTCAGGTGCAGAGTAGGAGGCATATATCCCAACACTTTTGACTCTCTGTGGATTTTGCAGTGTTATAGCAGTGTAATTTTTATTAAACGCTGAATATTTTTGTATGTTCATATCCTAGCTGCTCCATAGGTTATGTATGGTATAGTTAGTGTATGAATATGTATGTATGGAAATATTAGAGATTATTAATGATATGATTATAGTATTTACAAAAAGATACAAAATGAATGACAGAGTGATAGAATGACTAGTGCATATATGAGTGTATGGTTATATATACTGTTATGTGATTGATGATGGGTCTAGATATTTCCGCTGCAATATTATTATGATATTGATGTGATTGATGGGTTCTACTGGTGCCAGTCGCCTTGGCATCTCCTGCACCTTAGGACCGTCGCGATCCGAAATCGGGTCGTGACATCCACGTCCTTACATGTATATATGTGTTCTACATATATATGTTGTAATACCTGTTAATTTTTATTTATTTATTTATTTCTGTTTGTTGAGGTAATTGTGAATAGATTAGTATTTTGAGAATTTCAAAATCTATGTTTAGAAAGGATATTGTGAGCCAGTTCTCATGATCTTAGAGGAATAATTTAAAAAAGTATAAAGCATAAAAGTTATAGATTTATATTTTATTTTTAAGTCTATAGAGGTTTTTTTTATATTCTATATGTGTGAAGAGATAGGCTTCCTTTACCAGTACTTGTCTAGCTCTCTATTTCCTGTAGTAAGTCTAAGTTGTTTGTTTATTTTGAGAATGTTAGAGACTGAGCGAATCAAAAGTATGAACATGGAAAATATTCATTTATATGTTACATTAATGGTTGTAAAATTTCAAGGAGATTGGAGAATTGTAGCTCAAGAGAGATCTAATTTCATCAGACCTGCTCGGATAGTGCTTGGAGAGTAAAGTCTGGGTGAAATTTAGAAATTCATCATAAATTGTATAAATCTCCTTTTGATCTAGATTTTAGATATGTTGGACCCCTGAGTGTCCATTTTAAGTGACAAAAAGAATGGAGGAATTTGGATGTCTGTAGCTCATTTGCGAGCTGGTTTTAGTGCGAGTTGGCGAGGAAAGTTTTCCAGCTCGGCAGAATTAGGTAGTGTGAGCTGGCTCCTCAATTTTGAGGTGGATAGAGGCTGATCGAGCTGGATAAGTGGGATTCGCGAAGTGAAATTTTGCGAAGTCGGATTGGCAAAGTGGAATTTTGCGAAGTGGGATTTGAGAAGTGGGATTTGCGAAGTAAGATTGGCGAGGTGGAATTGGCGAAGTGGAATTCTGCGAAGTGGGATTGGAAAAGTGGAATTCTGTGAAGTGGAATTCTATGAAGTGGGATTTGCGAAGTAGGATTGGCGCGATGGAATTGCTGAAGTAGGATTCTGCAAAGTGGAATTACCGAAGTGGAATTCTGCGAAGTGGAGAATTAGCAAAGTGAGATTGCCGAAGTGGGATTAACGAAGTAGAGAATTGGCAAAGTGGGATTACCGTAGTGGATTTGGCGAAGTGGACCATTAGTGAGGTAGTAGCTTATTTAAAGAGATGCAGTAGCCATTATTTCACGATAACTTATTTTCTTTTCTTTCTTTCTTCTTCATTTCTTCTCCTATCTCTCTCCAATCTGTTCCATTTATTTTCTAATGCATTAATAATCAAAATTAATGCATTAGATCATTAAATTAATTCATTCAAGGCTTCAATCATCATTTTCAAGCCAGATCCTTCAAAAGCTCATTTTTTGGGAAATAAAGTGATTTTCTCCAAGCTTCATTTTCTTTTTAGATTAAGATTTTTGGTAGTTAGAGTAATTATTTATGAGTAATATAGAGCCTATTATGAGCATTTAAGGCTATTAATTATGAGTAGTATAGTAGGTACCAAAATTTATGAATTTTGATGAATATTGATATGAATAGTAATTATGTTCTTAATATCCAGATTTTCTTTAAGAGATGAATTAAATTGATATTAGGAAACTATAATAGAGACTATAAGATGGTTAAAATTATAAGGAATCATATTATGTATCATTATTGAGGAAACCCTAATTTGTAGAATTTGAAGATTTTGTTTAGGCTTGGACAATTCAAGGAATTGATGAAGAATTTCATTTGATCAAGTGTTGAGCTTTATTGTTGAAAGGTTTTGCTAAGAGGTAAGTTATGAATTACATAAATGTATATATTTCTCCTTATGAGATCAATTGTTAAATACTCATACATGTTCTTTATGATATGAATTCTTGTTGATAACCTCCTTCATGTAAACACTTAATGTATAAAAATGACTTAGTTATCTTTCTTGGACCAAGATCATGAACAAGCCTTTGATATGCATGATAAATGGTCTTTTGACCAAATCTGAATTTTTGAGAATATCTTATTATGATGACCCTTTGATATATATAAGTATAGAACGCTTTTCCCAATGAGAGTAAATTCATTGGTCCATGTGTACAATAGGAGCCCAGCTGATAGGGTTTTTATCAGTATTCCACCTAGAGGGGGCCATAAGCTCTAAGCATATGCCTGCGCAAGCATATGTGCACGTTAAGGTAGCAAGGCTACTGATACATTATGATATGATATCAGTTCTATCTTATATGTGATTTGATAATGCCATCCTTTGCAGGCATTCTTATGTTCTAAATGAGAACCATGATTTGATTTATGATATGATTTGATAGTGCTATTTGTTGTAAGCACTCATATTCTTCTTCAAGTATAAGCTTAATATTCTTCCATGCCAAGTATATGTATATGTATATGTTCATGATTTGATACTCAGATTCTTGATTTACCTAAAGCATTATGTAGTTCAAATCTTATTGAGTTGAAGGCTCATCCCTCTTCTGTGGTTTCAGGTGCTAGTGTAGCTCAAAAGAGAGCTAATCCAAAGGATAGAGCTTCTTGATTTCTTCTTCACAAGAAGCTTGGATGTAATTATTCTGGATATTATTTTGTTATGTATATATATAATTATGCCTATTGAGAAATACTTTCTTAAAGCTCCATAGATAGATATGGAATGGCATTTGTAGATTCTCCTTTGTTCCATATTGATGTAAGAATTGTCTTTTGATCGGTAAGGAACAAGTGGAGATGTTATGATATAAAATAATAATTCATGAGATATGATGTTTTGCATTAAATAAGTGTATGCTATTATGTATGAGACAAGTTTAGTTAAGGGTTCTACGGGTTTATGATGGCCTTATGCCTACCCTTTCCCTAGGACCGTCGCACCGGTGGTGATGGGGTGTGACATATGTGTTATTATTCCCAAATTGTTCAGCAACACCATTCTTTGATATCTATTGCTTTTACATATGAACATGATACTAAAAACTTGACCACTCAATATTATTCATTATTGATACCCATTCCTTTCATCTAAGTCATTTGGTGTGCAAAGTGCTTATATCTAGATTATAATATTGACACCCATTTTACATGTTCTTCTTAATCATTCTTATTCACTTAACTTGATAACCCTTTTACTTATTCTTATCAATCATTTTTACCTTCCTATTTTGATAACCCTTTTATTTGTTCCTCCATTGCTATTTAATGTATATGTTTAATGATGTATAATTAGCTCACTGAGTATTGTTATACTCACCTCATAGTTATTTATTTGTTATACAGGAACAAATAATAGAAGCTATATTGCAAGTCACTTTTTCCTTCGACTTGGGCTATCAAAGAGTCTATGGTAATTGTTTTATCTTGTGAAGTCAAAAGGTAAACTCTTTAGAGCTCCATGGTACTGCATATAGATAAGTAAATAATGCATAGGGTACTATGTATACAATCAAATTGATTAACATGTTATAAGCATAATAAGGTTTACAAATAAGCGAAATAATAGAAGCATATGATTAATAAGATAAGTATGATGTGATTATGACTAAAACAAATTATGTATGATTGGTAATAAGATATTGAATGGAATGTAATACAAATAAAATGGAAAAGGAATTAAAGTAACGGCTATATAAATATAATGTATGTATCATTGAACTTTGAAGATCAATGGAATAGGATGAAAAAAAAATAAAATTTGGAACAAAATTTGCTATGCAGGTTATGAAAATTGATAAATGATTAACTGGAAATTATCATATTAATGGGTTTTATGGGTTTTTGGTGATCTTAGGTTTACCCGTACTCTAGGACCATCGCGGCCCAAAAATGGGTCATGATATTTGCAAAGGGAATTAGTTTGAAAAACCAATGAATTATTTTTTAGGCTCTGCACACTAAGAGGAACTAAAAAGTTTCATTCTTTTATTTTTTTTTTTTAATTCAAAGAGAGTTAAAGAAATATGTTTGAAATCAAAGAGAGATGAAATAAAAGAGAGAAATGCTAGTCAAACTAAAGAAAATTATATCTAGTTGATTGTCGTGTATTTTGAAGGCTAAAGCAACTTTTCTTTTTACAAGAAAACTTTAGAAGCACCTTGTTCTCATTTTTTATGTGGGATTGGACAAAAGGAATATATATTTGGCAACTAAGCAATTGGAAGTATTTGGTGAGTCTTATATGCATCATTTAACATGCCTATATTATTGATATATTGATTGGAAACCATATGTGAAAGGTGACTTTAGGCCAAACCATTGAACACTATTCATCCTTTGATTTGGGTTTGATTTTTCCTTTATATTCCTTAGCCAATTTGATCTTTTAAATGTGGTTCATTGTTGCCTATTGTGATATCTTGATTGTGGCTTTATTGTTGATTAAATGGGCATTGCCAACCTTGCACCAAAACCTAACCAAAAAGCTTGCCCAATGTTGCCAACCACATGTTTGATGAAATGCCTAGTTGTAATTTCGTAGGCCTATTATATTTTTCTTCCAAAGGCCTACTATTTGAATGCCATCGTCGCCAGTGACATTGGTATGCCAATTGCCTACCAATTTCCTTTGTATAACCTATCTTTGTTCCATATTTTTGTTGTTTGCCAAACCAATCAATATCATTCATATCAAGTAACGATTTAATCAATGGCATAGCAATAGACAGTAAATAAGTAACAATAATTGGTTTGGCAAACAACAAAAATATGGAATAAAGATAGGTTATACAAAGGAAATCGGTAGGCCAATTGGCATGCCAATGTCATTGGTGACGATGACATTCAAATGGTAGGCCTTCGAATGAAAAATATGATAGGCCTATGAAATTAAAACTAGGCATTTCATCAAACACGTGGTGGGCAACATTGGGCAAGCCTTTTGGTTAGGTTTTGGTGCAAGGTTGGCAATGCCCATTTAATCAACAATAAAGCCACAATCAAGATATCACAATAGGCAACAATGAACTACATTTAAAAGATCAAATTGGCTAAGGAATATAAAGGAAAAATCAAACCAAAATCAAAGGGTGAATAGTGTTCAATGGTTCGGCCTAAAGTCACCTTTCACATATGGTTTCCAATCAATATATCAATAATATAGGCATGTTAAATGATACATATAAGACTCACCAAATACTTCCAATTGCTTAGGAAAATTCATTTCCACCCATTTTTTAAAAGGAGGCAAAATAGGCAATCTTGTTCTTTTTTGTGTTCTACACCAAAATAATCACAAATTCATCATCCATTAGCTTCCAATTAATATATTATAAGCTTAATAGTATAATCTAGAAGTCTAGTGCATTAATTTGAGTATTAATGCCTTAGAAAATAAAATGGGACTAATCTAAGAAAAGACTGAATTTAACGAAGAAAGAAGGAAGGAAAAATCGTGAAAAACGCTACTGGGTTGCTGGGGTTAAATAGACCATTACCCCATAAATCTCGCTTGCCAGCTCGCCAATCCGCCTCGGCAAAGCTACCTCGCAGAAGCCAGCTCGCCATACCCACTTCGCATTTCCCAGCTCGTACTTCTCAGCTCGCTAAACTGATCTGGCAATGCCACTTCGCAAAAGCCACTTCGCTAATCCATCTCGCATATGTCACCTCGCATATGCTGCTTCGCCAAACTCTCCTCGGGTATGCCACCTCGGCAATGCTTCTTCGCCTTTTCGCCTCTTCGCCTCTTCATTTCTTCACCTCTTCGCTTCTTCGCCTCTTCACCAACTAGCTTTTCCTATCTCCCTCTTTGCCAAATCTTGCTCGCGAATTGCCACTTCGCACATTCCTTCTTCGCCAAACTCTTCTTCGCGAACTGCCACTTTGCATAATGCCTCTTTGCATAATGCCACCTCGCCTTTCCTCTTCGCCAAACTCTCTTCGTGAATTTCCTCTTCGCAAACTTCCTCTATGCAAACTGCCACCTCGGCAATCTCACCTCGCCACTTTGCCACTTCGCCAGCTCGCATTGCTGGCTCACAAAATGCTACCTCGTATTTTGTCAGCTCGCCTTAAACAGATCCTACTGAATTAAAACTCTTCTTCGGTAACTTATACTTAACCAGCTCACAATTGAGCTACAAAAGTCCAAACTTCTTGATTCTTTTTTCCACTTAAAATAAACATGCAGGGGCACAACATATCCAAAATTTAAATCACTAAGACCAACACACAGACCATGGTGACTCTCTACATGTCACCCAGACTTACTGCCCCAAAATCTAACTGAACAGACTTGAGAAAATCCACTCTCCACTAAGATATACTTATCCAAAAATCCTGAAATTTTACAACAATCAACACAACACATAAGGAAACATTTTTCATGTTTACACCTTTGGCTCATTCTATCTCATTCATTCCCATAAATTCCAAATAGACAAAGGTTTCCTGCAGAAATACTCAACCAGACCAGTCCTGCTCAAAAGGACTTAACTCATTACACACACAGAATTCTGCTAAGCCATTTTATAGAATTTCAGTTAAAACATAAAATCATAACTTTCATGTTTTACACTTTACCAAATTATTTCTTGAAGATCATGCAATCACCCTCACAATTTCCTGCAACTATAAATTCTGGAATTTCTCAAACATTTTTATATTTAATTAATTCTTCCAACATACAATTTAATAAAAATACTACAAAAATGGCAAATATTACATTCTTCCCCCCTTAAAAAAATTCATCCTTGAATATATAATAATCTACCTCAAGCCTGAAATAAATGAGGATATTTATCTTGCATGCTTCGCTCACTTTCCCACGTGCATTCTTCCATAGCTTGGTTTCTCCACAAAACCTTAACCATTGGTATCTCCTTATTCCTTAGCCTCTTAACCATTTGATCCACGATTGCAATTGGGATTTCGTCATATGATAAATCCAGTTGAAGATCCACTTTCGGCACTTGCAGCACATGAGAAGGATCGGCTACATACTTTCGAAGCATCGATACGTGGAACACTGAATGCACCTTATCCATGCTATGAGGCAAAGCCAACTTGTAGGAAACCTCCCCAACCTTACTTAAAACTTCAAAAGGTTTGATAAATCTTGGAGATAGCTTGCCTCTCTTGCCAAACCGTAAAACTCCCTTCATTGGAGAAATCTTTAGAAACACAAGATCTCCAATGGAAAACTGAAGATCCTTTCTCTTTGGATCAGCATAACTCTTTTGTCTACTAAAAGCTGTCTTCAATCTCTCTCGAATCAATGGAACCTTTTCTAAAGCATATCTTATCAATTCTAGTTCTTCAATATGTTTTTCTCCAACTTCATCCCAACACAAGGGAGATCTGCAATTCCTTTCATACAAGGCTTCATAAGGAGACATCTGGATCGTGGAGTGATAACTGTTGTTATAGGCAAATTCTATCAAAGACAATTGAGCATCCCAATTCCCTCCAAAGTCTAGAATTCACATCCTCAGCATGTCTTCTAGAGTTCGGATGGTCCTCTTTGATTGCCCATCTGTTTGCGGATGGAAAGCCGTGCTGAAATCAAGCTGAGTACCCAAACATTCTTGCAATTTCTGCCAAAATCTCGAGGTAAATTGAGTACCTCTATCTGATATGATTGAAATTGGTACTCCATGAAGTTTAACAATCTCATCCACATAAATCTGGGCATACTGAGAAACTCCATAGGTCATCTTGACTGGCAAGAAATGAGCCGACTTGGTCAATCTATCCACAATGACCCATATCGAGTCATAGCCCCTTGAAGTTTTTGGCAGTCCGACCACAAAATCCATGGTCACTCTCTCCCATTTCCATTCTGGCAACGACAAATCTTGGAGTAACCCCGATGGTTTCTGATGCTCAAACTTGACTTGCTGACAAGTTAGACATTTGGCTAAATATTCTGCAACTTCTCTCTTCATTCCACTCCACCAGTATGAATTCTTAATATCATGGTACATCTTTGTTGCACTTGGATGCACATTATTCTTGGCATGATGTGCTTCCTTAAGAATTATACCTCTCAACTCATCAACTGCTGGAATACATAGCCTACTACCATGCCTTAACAAGCCATCAACCACATGAAATCCTGGAGCTTTTTCTGACCCCACATCATTCTTTATCTTCACCAACTGAGGGTCTCTATCTTGAGCTTCTCTAATTTGATCTATGAGAACCGGTCTGACTTGGAAATTTGCCACAAGCACTCCTAAATCTGACAATTCCCAATTGATTCCCATATCATGCAATCTCTGCACTTCCCTCACTAGAGACCTTCTACTCATTTGAATATAGGATAAGCTCCCCAAGGACTTCCTGCTCAGTGCATCCGCTACAACGTTGGCTTTCCCTGGGTGATATAAGATTTTACAGTCATAATCTTTAAGCAATTCAACCCATCTTCTTTGCCTAAGGTTGAGATCTTTCTGCTTAAATATATACTTTAAACTCTTATGATCTGTGAAAATCTCACACTTCTTACCATACAAGTAGTGTCTCCAGATCTTCAATGCAAACACTACTGCAGCCATCTCAAGATCATGAGTTAGATAGTTCATCTTATGCTTCCTTAACTGCCTCAAAGCATAAGCTATCACTCTTCCATGCTGCATAAGCACACAACCAAGCCCCACTCTTGATGCATCGCAATACACCGCATATCCACCTTCACCTGACGGCAAGGCTAAAACAGGTGCCGTGGTGAGACAAGTCTTCAACTTCTAGAAGCTTTCTTCACATGCATCTGACCATAGAAATTTAACTTGCTTCTGAGTGAGCTTTCTCAAGAGAGCTGCAATCTTGGAGAAATCTGGAACAAATCTTCTATAGTAGCCTGCCAAACCCAAAAAACTTCTGACTTTCAAAACATTCGTGGGTTTAGGCAAACTAAGGATTGGATCCACCGTTCTAGGATCAACTTTAATCCCTTCCTTGCTCACTATATGACCCAGAAAGCCCACATTCTCAAGCCAGAATTCACACTTTGAAAACTTGGCAAATAGCTGATGCTCCCTTAAAGTCTACAACACAATTCTAAGGTGCTCTTCATGCTCTTCTTTACTCTTAGAATACACAAGAATGTCATCAATAAACACAATGACAAATTTGTCCAAGAATGGCCTGAACACCCTATTCATCAAATCCATAAATGCAACTGGTGCATTGGTCAATCCAAATGGAAACACTAAGAACTCATAGTGTCCATATCTGGTCCGGAATGCCATTTTCGATACATCCTCATCCCGAATTTTCAACTGATGGTACCCCAACCTCAAGTCTATCTTGGAAAAATGACTTGCACCTTACAACTGATCAAATAGATCATCAAGTCTTGGTAAAGGATATTTATTCTTGATAGTTATCTTGTTGAGCTGCCTGTAGTCTATGCATAGCCTAATAGAACCATCTTTCTTTTTCACAAAGAGTACAGGTGCTCCCCATGATGAACTACTGGGTCTAATGAATTCCTTGTCAAGTAAGTCTTGTAACTGACTCTTCAACTCTTTCAACTCAATTGGTGCCATACGGTAGGGAGGAATAGAAATCGGACTCGTGCCTGGTAGTAACTCTATACCGAACTCTATCTCTCTATCCGGTGGCAAACCAGGTAATTCTTCAGGAAATACATCCGAAAACTCATTAATTATAGGAATCTGCTCCAATCCTTTCACTTCCTTACTAGTGTCCCGGACATATGCTAAATATCCTTGGCAACCCTTCCTCAACAATCTTCTTGCCCCAATGGCAGATATAACATTATATGGAACTTCGCTTCGCTCCCCTTGGAACTCAAATTCTTCACCCGAAGGTGGCTTAAAGATAAGCTTCTTCCCATTACAATCTATAATGGCATAGTGCTTGGACAACCAATCCATGCCCAAAATTACATCAAACTCCAATACTGGCAATTCAATTAAATCCACATTCAAGCTCTTGCCACCAATACTAACCACACAGGATGGATAGGAGTTCTGAACTTCAATCTCTTCCTCTAAAGGAGTAGACACAACCAACACATTCTCAAGAAAAACACAAGGCACATGCAACTTCTTAGCAAAACATGATGATAAAAATGAATGCGTAGCTCCCGAATCAAACAATACTCTAGCATTCAAAGCTTGAATCGTAAGAATACCTGTAACCACTATATTAGATGCTTGGGCTTCATGCTATGCCAAGGCAAAAACTCTCCCTCTTCCTCTACCCATAGGAGCTGACCCTGAAGCCTAAGACTCATGCTGACCTGATTCTCTGCCAGCCTCAACAGTCCTGCCCAAATTACCTCTACCTCCTCCTAACTGCTAATTAATGCTCCTCTCTTTACTCATCTAAACTGTAGCCAGAGAAGCCTGATGTCTAGCTCCAAAAGAAAGTTGTGGACAATCCTTAAGGAGATGTCCATGCTGTCCACATCCATAACATATGCCTAACCCAAAGAAGTAAGGTCCTCTATGAAGTTTACCACATGTAGGACAATAAGGGTTATTCCTAGGTGGTGCAGAACTGGCTGCACTATGGCTCACTTGAGGAATAAATCTAGAGGGATTCAGTCTCTGTTAGGATCTCCCTAATGGTCCTCTCAATCCCCCCTGAGAAGCTGAGCGAGGCAAAATATTCATACTTTTTACCCCACTATCCTGCCTGGAAGAACTCCCAATTTTAGCCTTCTTCTTCTCTTCCCTCTCTGATCTGGCTTCCATTTCCCCATTCTCAATTATTCTCGCTTTATCCACCAACTTGGAATAAGAATCAAATTCCAGAGCAGCTAAAAGTTTAAACAATGAATCCACCAATCCTCT
>CANXYC010238897.1:0-17488 GCA_948193065.1 Aleurites moluccanus | reverse complement strand
TGTATTCTTATGCTCTTGAACTCACTGAGTATTTTTATACTCATCCTCGCAGTGTTTAATGTTTTTCAGGTCCTTGGTGAGGCACGTGTTCCATTGGCAACTTCTACTTCTGCCTTGGAAGTTTTGCATGTAAAAATCAGTCCCTAAAGATATGTAAATAATATGTAGAATAATTCCATAATACTGTATATAGATTTTGGGACATGTAGATATAATTGTAAGTTTTATTTATAAGATTGCTTGTTATATATATGTTCTGATAGTATATATATATATATATATGTGTGGAGATGTTTATATATCTAAGAGTTGAGATTGTTGATGGAGATCCAAAGGGATCTAATGTTTGAGATGTTTGTGGAGAATTATTTGAAGTGTTATTTGCTATATTTGATTTTTAGGCATAGACCTATTTTTAGAGGAGATGCTGTCGAATTTTCTTCAGCAGTTGTAAGTTTAATAAGCTGTAATTTGTTTATTGTATAGCATATAGATTTTATTTGAGTTCTTCGTGGTATTGGTTGCTTATGCATCACCCATACCCTAAGACCGTCACGACTCCTGAGTTGGGTCGTGACACCTCAAAACTAAATTTCCAATATCACTCCATTTTATTCACAGCCTTCTTACAATCTGTACCCCTCGCAGCAACCAAGTCATCCCAAAGGACAATATCAATTACCATCATACCCACCGTAAAACCAATATCATTTTAAACCTAATCAATACTAGGCTAATCCCGAATCTAACCAAAATAAAGACTTTCCTCCTTTACCTATGTCTTATAATGATATATACTGATATCTATTCAGCATCAACCAAGTGCTCCCAACACCTGCAAATCTGGTAAGCCCACCTTATCCCCACTAGTATAATCTAAATGCCAGATGTGAATACCAAGCAAATGCTATTGGCCATTCTATAGAAAATTGTCCAACTTTCAAAGGAAAGGTGCAACACTTAATCAAACATGGGTGGTTAAAGATTGAAAGTGGGGGCTCATCACCGAATATCAACACTAATCCTTTGCCAAACCACAGTACCACTAGAAGAAGTGGGACAATATGTGTTATTGATGTTGAAGAGGGGGAAGACCTTAGAAGAGTGTCTCAGTTGGGGATATCAATGAAAGATTTATTTGCTTAGTTATCAGCTGCTCAATTAGTTGAGACTCTAGTGAGGACAATGGAAGATATTGAAAATGCTTGTTTATTTCATGGGAAATGCTTGGCTTATGAAATTGAAGACTGTAAGGAGTTTAAGGAGTGGGTGCAAGCTCTGATTGATTTCAAAATCTTGAGAAGAGGTAAAAAGAAAAAAAATATCCACATGATCATCTTTAAGGGTTCACCCGAGGCTACCAAAGCACCTCAAATGACTAATCCTATCCTTTATCCTACACAATAACCTCCTATGGTTGTAATTACTGCTCTTGTGCAACTTTCAGTGACCAATACCCACACTGTCCCTTATAACTATAATTTTCAAATGTAGACACAACCGATTTTCAGTAGCGTTGTTATCCTTACCTGTTATTAGCTATACCTCCTTAATAATCTCTTTCCAAACACCTCAAGCATCTGAATCTCAAACACAGGTACCCCAAACACCATTCCCTCTAAACCTAAAAATTACTTATATGGCCCCACCATTTATAGCAACCCAAACACCTCAGCCTTTCCCAAGCCCAATAAAGCCACAAAATCCCACCTCTTGACCAAACTCAAAGTTCATTCAAAAAGCGGAGGGATAAAGTGTTGATTACATCACTCGAAGCGGTAGGTGTTATCCAACTAAGGAGTTGGACAAACTGAAGAAGGGGAAAGCTAAAGTGGAAGAGCCTCTGATTATTTTGGATGAAGCAATCTTAAAGGAGGAAGAAAAATGAAAAAAGATTAAAGAAACAATCATAGGAGAAGGCAAAGAGGAGAAATAAGAGGATGAATTCTTGAAGATAATGAAGCAGAGTGATTATAACATTATGGAGCAATTGAGAAGGTCTCTTGCTCTTATATCATTGTTATCTTTAATCTTGAGTTCTAAGATTCACAGGGATGCCTTACAAAAGGTGTTGGATGAAGCTTATGTCACCCCTGATATTTTAGAACAAAAGTTTGAAAAGTTGGTTGGCTAGATACAAGCCAATAATTTTATTTCTTTTTCTAATGATGAAATCGACCTAGTTGGAATTCACCATACCAAAGCCTTGTACGTTACAATCAAATGTTTGGGTTGAATTGTGGCTAAGGTACTGGTTGACAATGGCTCGACCCTTAATGTGTTGCCTCATGCTATGCTTTTAAGATTATCTGTCAATATGACAACTATGAAGCAAAGTCAAATGGTGGTAAGAGCTTTTGATGTAACCCGAAGGGAGGCGATGGGTGATATAGAAATCCCTATGCAAATTGGTGCTTGCACCTTCGATGTGACTTTTCAGGTGATGAATATTGAGCCATCTGATACTATGTTGTTAGGACATCCATGGATCTATTCTGCAAAAGCCATACCTTCATCCCTTCACCATAAGATTAAATACGTGATGGATGGAAAGTTGATCATAGTTAATGGTGAGGAAGATATTTTGATCTCCAAGCTACAATCTTTTCCTTACATTGAGGCTACAAAGCAAGCTGTTAAAAGCTCACACCAGACCTTTGAATTAGAGCCTTTTGTAGACATCCTTTCCTAAGTTGTAGCTACGTCAAACATGGTGGCTAAAGTTATAAGCATACAAGGTTTTCAGCCAGTAAAGGGTTTAGGAGTCAGATTAGGAGGGATAGTAGAGCCTATCATACCTGTCAAAGCAGAGAACAAAGCAGGGTTGGGGTATATGAAGCACCTATTACAGCTGAGTTAGTTTGCTGTAAGAGGCCAGTGTTGGGATAACATGTTTACTGAAGGACGGAGTTCCTTCATTCCTCACATTCATGAGACATTTTCGATGTCATTTGTAGCAATTAATACTTTATCCATCATTAAAGAAATCTTTGATGACAATGCAATGATCTTGGAAAAGTTATCTGTTAATGCCATATCTACTGAAGGTAATGTCAATCAATGGATTATTCCTGATACCATGGATTAAGATTTGAACAATTATGGAATTGCCAAAAGTCTTTTCTGAGTAATTCCATGTCATGTCCCAATTTTGGAATATAACAGTTCTAGGATACAGGAACAGCTTAAGGCTACCGACACCTGTAGAACCCTTTTATAACCTGTAAACATTACCTGCTATAATATTTTTATATTCATATTATCAATCCATCCCTCATCATCTGTGATTAATTCCATACTCAATATATCTCATTTACATTATATAATAATAATGAATAATATATATAAGTCATACCAAATATAGTCATCCTATTAGTTTATATAACCACGAAACATCAAGGATTACATATAAATTTATACAAGTACAAATATCTACATTATATCAAAGAGCTGAATCCATTGAAGAATAATTCTTAGACCAGCCTTACTCTTGACCTGAAAAGTTTAAACCACTAAAAGGGTGAGTATTTTCATACTCAGTGAGTCAATGTATATATTACTATACAATAGGCTAGGTATATATTAATGAATAATTTATAAGCAACAATTGGTTAATAGATAGCACACCAGAGGACCAAATAAAGGTAAATGGCTTATAGACATCAAATAAAGATGTATGGGCATTAAAAGAAATAATAAATATGTATATATAACAGATAATGGGCCATGGAATGCATAATAATTGCACATAGCACATGTAAATAACATAAGGTGGATCAAGCCTTATGGCTAGGACCATAACCCTTCCTAGCTAGGGTTTCAATAATAATTCAGTATGTATAATGTCGATGGTATTTGCCCACTACCCCATTGGTAAGAAAGCTCTATTATATACACTTAAGAATGGGCTATAGAAAGCAAATAAGATACCAATTAAACAAGAAAAACAATATGGTTCAGTTTCTATAACTTTAGCTCAATGGAGCTGATTTATCAGGTATTAACTCATAGGATCAATATCCTTAGTAAAGCAGCAATAAAATATAGACAAAATGATACAAAATTCATACAAATATTAAGTATGAAATAAGTTAAAAAGTTACATTTATGTTGGTGAGAAAGCAAGTCACTCGCGTTGGCAAAACTGATAATAATTAGTTAACTTATGAAAATTACAAAAAGGCATTTTATCGAGCACTTAGTGTGCACCACTTTAAAGACAAATAGATAGGGTTATGAGGTTTATATAACAATAGCCAAAGTTCACAAATCAAGTTCTCATGACAATAAACACAATGGTATATTCAAATAGGGTTTATAATCAACAATTAACAACACAATTGGAGCTCAAAAACAAGAAAAATTCAAAAGGGATATTTCGGCCAAATGAATGCAGCAATGAAAAAGGATTCAAATTGTTCAAATAAAGGTTTAAACATATATAATAATATACATATGACTTACTAAAATCGACGGTTAAGTCGATTACGCAATAAAACCTCAGTTTGCCTATAACAGGCAAAAGTAATGTTCTTTAGTTTCCTTCGATTTTACAACCAATTTTAACTTATTTTATCTTCAATAGGAAGTAAATAAACATACTAATTCATTAAATTGAATTATGGATTCCTAACATAAAAGCTAGGTTTTGACATAAACTAAAATTAGGGCATCAATTCATCTTCCTAACCATATATACATCTAAAACATCACAAAAGAATGAAGGAAAACTCAGTTTACCTTGTTGCCAAGGTTGGGCCGAAACCCTAGGGAGAAGTTCTTCAAGTTTCTACTTGTTTTCTTTGAGAAATTTTGATGCTAGGTAGGTTATTTTGTAGTTTAATCAAGTTTTCTATAGCTTTTCCTTTGAAAATTGAAAGAAAAATGGAGGAAGATGGAGGAGGGAGTCACGACCTAGTGTGGAGAAGAAAGGAAGAAGAAGAATGAATGGGAAAAATGACAAATATGGCCCCTTTTATACTATTTAGGTTTCAGGTAATTTAACTTTCCTCCACGACACTTCTCGTATTCGTGTTTTAAACCCAAAACTTATAATTATTTATTTTTGTCCCATTTCAATTCTGAAATAATATTTCTTATATTTTTCCAGCTTATGAATCTAATGGTGATATTAATCATTCACATTTTCGAACCCGTTCGTTAATCAA
Organism: Aleurites moluccanus; assembly: GCA_948193065.1. NCBI lineage: Eukaryota > Viridiplantae > Streptophyta > Magnoliopsida > Malpighiales > Euphorbiaceae > Aleurites > Aleurites moluccanus. Next base: position 12,320 of record CANXYC010238897.1, on the reverse strand, counting down.
AATGTCAACGTGTTTGCATATATGTCCGGTCGGTTTTTAATGACTTGTCAAATGGTACAAATATGATATTCTAATATTTAAATGAAGTATATTCATACTTAAGTAAGATGTATCTAAGGTCTAATGGATTATATTTAAGGTCAAATATATAAAATTTCAGGGTGTTACACTATTTAGTGCCAAAAAAATATTATTATTGGAATAATTAATCCTTTGTTCTTATTTTTAATATATTGTCATGAATAATCTAGCAATACAAGTCATATTTCTATTTTCCTCATATTTTGCCTTATCTTGTTCCTTTTCTTTCCTATATACTATTGTTCCTTCTTGTCCCATGCTTTTTATTTTTAAATTTATGTTATGTTTTATGTTTTTGCAAATTTTTCTTAGTCTTTGTATCATCTCTAACTTACTTTCTTTCCATTTCATCATACTCAGGAAAGATGATGCATCTGTCATAGAACCATGCCCATCAAATATTGATGATCCTGCAGTTGACTTCGAAGAGCCTGTAAATACTATGAACGAGGAAATTCTACAAGAGGATAATGAAGTAGAGGTAATAGAGGAAATAAAGAGATTAATAGATAGATTAGAGTAGGATATAGAACCAGTTGGAGATATAGTGGAAACATTTAATCTTGGAACTGAAGAAGAAGTGAGGGAGGTAAAAGTGGTGAGATATAAGGAGACAAAAGAAGTTGTTTTGTTATTGAAGGAATTTCCTGATTACTGGCTTGGTCCTATGATGATATGCTTAGACTCGACCCATAAATTATTACCCATAAAATTCCCTTTACACTGGGAGTTAAACCAGTCAAACAAAAGTTGAGGCGAATGGCTCATAATATCTAGTTGAAAATTAGGGATGAGATAAAGAAGTAGTATGAAGTTGGATTTTTAGATGTTGTTAAGTACATCGAATGGGCAGCCAACATGGTTCCTGTGATGAAGAAGGGTGGTAGAGTATGCATAGATGTTGATTATAGGGACCTGAATTGTTGTAGCTTGAAAAATGATTTTCCCCTTCCATATATTAATACATTAGTGGACAATGAAACTGGTCAGGAAAGGTGTTCATATGTGGATGGTTTTTCCGGTTATAATCATATCAAGATGAATAAGACTGATAAAGAGAAAACCACTTTCATTTCACAATGGGGAACATTCTATTACAAGGTAATACCTTTCGGTTTAAAAAATGCCGGAGTGATGTACCAGAGAGCCATGGTTACCTTATTCCATGACATGATGCATAAAGAGGTTGAGTGTTATGTGGATGATATAGTATTCAAAACCAAACCAGGAGAAAGTCATATGGCCGTACTTAAGAAGGTGTTCGAAAAACTTCATATGTACAAGTTACGCCTCAATCCTAATAAATGCTTATTTATAGCAACAAAAAGGAAGTTGTTGGGTTTTGTTATGAGCAAGATGGTATTGAAGTTGACCCGAATAAAGTCAAGGCCATTTATAACATGCCACCACTAAAAACAAATAAAGAAGTCAGAAGCTTTATGGGAAAGTTAAATTATATTTCTCTATCTCATTTCAAATTTGACTGTTACCTGTGAGCCAAATTTTTGCCTCTTATGGAAAAATTATACAGGGGGTTAGGATGAAGATTGTCAGACAACCTTTCATAGAATTAAGACATATCTACAAAATCCTCCTGTATTAGTGCCACCAATGTAAAGGTGACCATTTCTACTATATTTGGAGGTTTTATGGACTTCTATGGGTTGTGTTCTAGGACAACATATTGACTTTGGAAAGAAAGAAGGGCCATTTATTACTTGAGCAAGAAGTTCGCAACTTATGAGACTCGATATTCTATGCTTGAGCATACTTGTTGTGCTTAAGCATGGTCATCGTTTAAAGCAGTATATGTTGAACAATACCACTTGGTTCATTTCTTGGATGGATCCAATCAAATATGTCTAGAAAGCCCTTATGTACCGGGAAAAATTGCCAAATGACAAGCCATGTTGTCTCCATATGATATTAAATATATGACCCGTAAAGCAACTAAAGGTAGTGTCATTGTTGATTTGTTAGCCGAGAACCCTTTGGATGAGTATAAAGCATTAAAATTTGAATTTCCAGATGAGTACATCAATGCAGTAGTAAAAAAAGAAGAGGTAGATCCAGAAAATATATGGACGATATATTTTGATAGAGTTGTCAATTTGTCCGAAAGTGGGATTGGATCACTTCTCATTTCTCTCCTAATGGAAAACAGTTTCCAGTGTCTGTCAAATTGTGTTTTGAAGTCACTAATAATATTTCAGAATATGAGGCATGTGTCAGTGGGTTACTGTCATGACCCGTTTTCGGATCGCGACAGTCCTAGGATGTGGGAGATGCCAATGGAGACCGGCACCCATAAATCCAGTATCACATGCATAATCTATAAACCACAATTTATCATTCATTTTACTTAATTATCATTCATTCTGTCATTCTTTAATTCTTTATGTAAACTAGTGCAGTTGGCTATAATAACTGTCATCACATATCATATTAGCATTAAATACCATAAGTCAAACATATACATGTTCATACTCTAACTAACCCATACATACCTCATGGAGCAGCTAGATTATGAACACCAAAAATATAGAATTCAAAATATTTACATATATCAACAGTGAGCAGAAATCCGCTGGATGTCAGAAGATGAGATTCTGCAATCTACTCCTCTCCTTAAATGGTTAAATAAAGAAATGGTGAGTATATAATATACTCAGTGAATCTATATGCATCACAAATTAAATAGGATGGGTCAATGATACATAATGATAAAGGAACAATAGAAACAGTATCAATCATATTGGGTTACAGAATCAATATCAAAATCTGACATGAATATCAATGGTCATATCAATAGTATAGAATCATATGGTAAGCCAGATATAGGGCCCTGAAACACGTAAACTATGTGTAATCACACAGTCGATCACATATCAAGTAAGCATAAGACTGATCAGGTCTTATGGTCGGGACCAATAACCCTTCCCAGCTAGGGCATCAATATCAATGTGCACATTGCCAACAGTATGTACCCACTACCCTGTCAGAGCGGCAGCTCTATCAAACCATATTTAGGTCAATACAAGTGAACATCATATCAATAGACACCATTATACAACAATGGTATCATCAATAGCAATAAGCTCAATATCTTTCAAATCAAATGGAAATTTAATCAATGGCATTGCAATATATGATATACAATCAATGATAGGTGGGATGGTAAATAACAAAGGTATGGAACAAAGGTTGGTTCGGCAAAGGAAATCGGTAGGCCAATTAGCATGTCAATGTCGCTGGCGACGATGGCATTCAAATGGTAGGCCTATGGAATACAAAGCAATAGGCCAAGGTAAAAACAACTAGACATTTTGTCAAATACTTGGTGGGCACAAAATGGCAAGCCAATTAGTTAGGGTTTGATGCAAATTTGGCATGCCCAATTCAACCAACAACAAGTTCACATTGCCAACAACAAAATAGGATGCAAATATACAATATTAAATAACATTAAATTCATCAAATTGGCTAAGGAATTCAAAGGAAAAAAAAATCAAGGCAAGTGAATAGTACTATAGGTTCGGCCAAAATAGGGTTCAACCATATGAATTCCAATCAATATTCCAATGCTTAGGACATGTAATTTGATGTATATAGAACTCACCTAAGGCTTCCAATTGCCTTGAAAAATTGATTTCCATCCAATTGCTTCAAAGAAGGCAAAATGCATAACTTTGATAAATCTTATTTTCTACACCAAAACAACCATCAATTAGTTACCTAATGGCTTCCAATTAACATATTCTAAGATCAAAATTGATCACAAACTAACACTAATTAACATAGCTCATTCATACAACTTCATTTAGGTTAGGAAATTTGGGAATTTCTATCCAAATGCATAAATTGATGCAATCTAACCTAAAACCCATTCAATTCAATTTCTAAATCATCTAAATAAACCATAAAAACAAACAAATCAATCTCTTACCTCAAAGGAGTGATCTAGCCAAAACCTTTATGAAGAATTTCCTTGAATTTCTTTAGCTTTCCAAGCAAATTAATGGTGGAGAAAGGTAGAACAAAGTTTAAACTCAACTTTTCTATGAATTTTCCTAAGAAATTTGGTGAGAAAATTGAAGAAGAATGGAGAAAGAACAATGGAAGTGGTTCGACCAAGGTAAGAAAAGAAGAAGAAGATGGAGAAAAATTCTAAGTGTTGGCTTTTGTACAAAAATCAAATGGCTAATTACATTTTGGTCCTTAAGTTTCCAAGTAATTATACTTTGACCCCAACTTCTTCTGTAATTTACTCTGACAATTTTGTCAGGATTTAGATTTCAATGTGGGGATTTAAAAGGCTTATTTTAATTTATACTTATTTATAAAAATAGTTTCAGAGTCATTCTGAAATCCAGACAGACTTATTTTTACTATTCACCTCAAAATTCCATTTATTTACGGTTTTGCTATTGGTTACTTTTTCAGTGTTCCTAAATGTTTTTCACCTCTCTTTTTTTTAACCAAAATTACACATGCATTTATATGGTCTTTTACCCCCTGGTCAAATTCATAAACTCATTTGTTGACCGGACTGTAAATTTCTTGGCAATGTTCTCGACACCGACGATTTTCGGAAAAGTAATTAGTTCACTTTCTAATTGTATCTCTAAATCGGAAAAGTAATTAGTTCACTTTCTAATTGTGTCTCTAAAATTATTTCTCATTATTTCAATACCTTTAAACCATATACTGAGAATTAAATCATGCATATGAGTTATGACTTTCTAGGGTATTATAGTTATTATGAGCCATCAAGCTAAAAGTGAAAACTTGAAGGTGTTTGGAGATTCAACATTGATCATTTACCAAGTGAATGTTGATTGGTTGACAAGGGATTCTAAACCGATCCCATATCAAAAATAACCCACCAAGCTTCTTGAAGAATTTGCGGAGATCATGTTCATTCATTTGAATCTAGACAAGAATAAGTTTGCTGATGCATTAGCCACTTTGGCTATTATGACAAAATAAAAGAGGGCAGTATTGTGCAACCATTGCAAATTGTGGCTAAATCTACTCCAGTTTATTGCATGTTAATTGAAGAAGAATTGGATGGTCATCCTTGGTTCTATGATATTCAATTGTATGCTCTACATAAAAAATATCCCCTAGAGATAATAAAAATGAGAAGAAATGGATTTGTTGGGTTGTCTATGAATACTTTCCAAGCAGCGAAATTCTCTATAAGCGGGGCTTACGACGCGAGTTGTTAAAACAAGCGGGAACATCAATCACTTAGAAAGGGATTGAAGCAGTGATTGGTCCAATTGTCACATCAAGAGTTGCCACACCCAAAACTTGTCTCTTGGTATTATCATATGCCCTCACAATCTAGTTAGAGGGGGTAAAATCTATAGCCTTCAGGCCCAAACAACTTGCAACTTTCAACGGGAAAACATTCAGGGCCGACCCATTATCTATCAAAACTATTAGGACTGTCTTCCATCGGGTCATCACGGTTATGTACAGTGCATCATTGTGACTTCCTCCTCCTTTAGGTAAATCATGATCCGTGAAGGAGATGGAAGCCACCTTGGTCGAGCTAGTGAGTGAGGCAATCGGGGTTTTAGGAGAAATGTTGATTGGGGCTTGGAATTGAGTCAACGCCTTGTAAAAAGTTTAGCGATGTGGGAAGGATGACTAGATGAGACTCCAAATGGAGATGTTGGCTTGGGTTTTCTTCAATTATTTGAGGATAACATCCTCTTCAAGCTCATTATTTATCTTTTCCATGGGAGGGGGAACATGCTAAACAGGTTGTTGGATTAATGAACTCAGCTGGTATAGTCTCCCACTTCGGGTTATTGCATCTATCTCTTCCACAAAGTTATTCAGGTCCAGAACATAACAAAAATCATCATTTGATCGAATCAAAGAGATCAGATCAAGTTTCGTGTCCGAAGAGTGAAGGACATTGATATTGGCTTGATGGTTTGGGAGAGGATTAGTTGTGATGTTGGGTCTGGCCTTAAGTGGAATAATATCACAACTGTTTACCAGGTGTTGGATCTTATGTCTCAAGGCCTTGCACATGTCTATTTTATGCCCCGTAGTTTGATGATAATCACAATATTCATTTACATTCCAATTTCTGGGCAAGGGGTTTGGGGGTGCTCTGGGTTTTAAAGGCTTGAGCATATTTGATTCCAAAGCCTTCTTATACACCACGACCAAAGGCATGCCCAAATCAGTGAAGGACCTCCTTTCCAGTCTCATAGGAGGATGATTAGAAATAACAGCAACTTCCCCGCCTTTCTGATTGGAGGGAGTACTATAGCCATAGTAGGTGTTTTTTCTATACCTTGAACTAGAGGATTCTTCTTTGATTTGCCTTCTTTGGATCAAATCCTTTATCTTCGAAGCAATAGCAATAAGAGCTTTGAAATCTGGCAAGTACTGGGTTTGGAGATATGTCTGATAACTTGGGAGAAGATTCTTGATAATTATATAAATTTGCTCTTGCTCAGGGGGCTTGTTCATCATTTGGGTTGCTTTGGCCTTCCATCTTGTGAGGAAAAGGGAGAAAGACTCCATTTGTTGTTGTTTAGTGGTCTCCAAATCCCTTCTGGTGTTGTCCACTCGACATTGTAATGATATTGCTTGACAAAGGCATTGCAAATATCATCCCAAGTTTTCTTAAAATTGGTATCTAAGTCAACAAACCATATCATTGCAGCACCTGTGAGTGACTGCTAGAACAATTGAGCAAGGAGCTCATTGTCCATCCCCAATGGGTTTATGGCTCCCACATACATCTTTAAATGGGTTTTTGGGAAAGTGGTTCCACCAAATTTGTCCATGCTAGGCATCTTGAAATTTTGAAGGAACGTTAGCATTTGGAAAAAGAGTAAGAGCATTAACATCAATGAGATCCTCATACTTCTTGATGTTCTTGAGAAGCCTTTCCATAGCTTTAAATTTTTCCATGAACTTTTTGGTTTCAGTTGAGTTGGAGCTTTCTCCTCCATAAAAAAGATTTGGGGAGGAGGATGGAGAGGTTTGACTATTCAAATTGATAGCTGGGGGAATGATAACTTTTGGAGCTTTCCCACTATTTGTCAGCTTAATAACAGGATTAGGTGGAAGGGATGAAGATGCATTAGGGGTATCAGCTTGATGAGTACTTGACCATTGACCCATCATTGTTTTTACCTCAACGAGGATGGTTGGCGCTGTGTATCAAGGGCATGGTCTAAAGCAACACGAAAGTTATCCTCTTACTTCTTGAGTAAGGTGGCTAAAAATGTTTCTATGGCATCCATGCCGGGTGTTGTGCTTTCCATTTGTACCTTCCAAAAGAAACATTCTAAATCAGGTCATAGTGGTCCAAATAAAATCTAAACCAAGGTGGGAAGAAAGACCTAGCCTGAGTGAGGTTTTGAAAGATGGTGGGTGATTCAACAGGTTCAAAGTTTCTGGGCTCTGGTTTGACCACTGAATTTATTGGTTCTTAGTCCACAAATGCATGAATGCATGGTTATGCATGTATGCATGGTTATACATGTATGCATGGTTATGCATGTGTATGAAAAAAATTAGTTTATGATGACAGCTTAACATTATCATGGTTCACGGGACCTAAGGTCCAAGGTCTAATGTTCATTACATAAAGGCTAGGTGGTTTGGTTTAAAGGGTATCCATCACACTAGAGTAGTGATATACCTAACCACATATGAAATAATGAGTTTCACGTGGGTCCAACAGTACGAATGCTCGTTACACTTCAAAAAGGATTTGAAGATTCATCGCGAGGTGGATGCTTTAACTATCTTCCAACATACTCAAAGAGAGTTGTCGGATCAATGCTATTCGCTATCCAAAGGTTGAGTTTCGTAACTGGTGATGTAGTTATGCGTGAAAATCAAAGTTAAACTAAAAGCCAAGTAAAAAGTCATTTTCATTTTTTTTAAAATATTTTCAACCAATTGGTAGTCCTCTTTAACTTTTAAAAAAAGTTTATCCCCAATGGAGTCTCCAGCTATGAGGCCTCGCTCGAGTATCTTTCCGTCCTAGGAAATCGGGATGCTCTCATTTTCAGGACAATTTCTCACGGAAGAGGCGACCTTAGCGCATTTTGCAAATGATTTTGATGTTTTGAAGTCGTCACCTCAAGTTATTTTTTTGTTGGGAAAATTTAAGGTAAAAACCCGTTTTGACTCCAATTTTATCCCAAAGGAAAAATAAGTACACTAGTCTTTGAAATCAAAGAGGATTTGAGGACTAAGTTTTCGGTTGAGCTTGGCTTCTAATTTTAACCTTGATTTAAAACATTTTCATGAGCAGTTTTAAGGATGAGATATAAAGATGCATGAGCAAGTAAGTGAATGAATGAAAGCGATGAGCAGTAAAGCAGTAAAGAGAGCTATAATTTAAATTATTACAATTCAAAAATCCCAAAATATGGGGTATCAACTCTAGCCCTTATGGGTTCTATGTCGATCACACATTCCCTAAAGAATACATTCAACAAAGCAATTAATTAAAGCAATAAATAGAATAGAGATGATTTTGATAATTTTTGGATTTGAAGCTCTTACATAGCTTGCCTGCCTATCCCGTCGAATGAGAATCAAAATCCATGCAGTTCTTACTTCTTGCGAAGGAGGGTTGATTTTATGCCTAATTTATCATGTTTTGATTCTTTATTTTGATGCTCTATTAAAGTAAAAAAGATGAATTAGGAGATGATACCTTCTCCCTTGGTCTTTAAAGAGGCGGCGATCGGATTGCATGCCCGGATCAGAGTTCTACTTTGGATTGATTTGAAGCACGGGAAAATGGTCAGATTGTCTTTTATCTTCTCCCTTACTCCTTGCGGGAAGCGGCGGTCAGATTGCCATTCCGGATCGAAGTTTCACCTTGGACCGGTTGAAGCCTGGGAAGACGGTCAGATTGTCTTTTATCTGATAATTTCAAAGAAAACAAGCAAACCAACAGAGTGATTTTATATTGAAAATAATTTTAAGGCTCCACACACCCCAGGTTTGGTCATTCTTTAGCTTAAAAAGAACTAAAGAAAATGGGCTCCACATGCCCTAAAGAGTTATTCTTTAAACTCAAAGAGAGTTAAAGAAATAAGAAAAAATAGGTATATGAGGGAGAATAAAAGAAATCTAAGCAGGAAAATTCAACTTCAAGAGATTTCGGGGGCCATTTTTCAGTTGAAGGGGGTTAACTATTTATAGGCAAACTGGTGCCACCAGAGGGGGATGGCGGCGGTGCCGCTGGGGCCTCTGGTGGCATGGGCTGAGAAGGAGGGCAGCAGCCCTGTGAAGGAGCCATGCTATTGTCCTTAAGAGATGGCTGCGTCGCTGCCCAAGAAGGGTAGCAGCGCCACTCAAGGAGGCCGACGGTGTCGCTCAAAGGGGACGGCAGCAGCTCTGGCAAGGAGTCATGCTACCTCCCTAGGGGGTGGCGAAGGGTGGCAGATCTGACCTGACTTCTCTCCGACGCATTTCTGAGTCCGTCCGAACACAGGTTTGGTTTCGGTTTGTGCCATTTATCTTGGCACGAGTGTGAGGGATGTAAAAAATAAGTGTTCACAGCTGCCTCCACCACGATTGTCCATTTTGGATGACAGATGTGATGTAGGTGAATTGTTATACCTATCTGTTTGGAATAGATGAATGCATTTTGATCGCATCTTGTAGGGTCTGGAGATAGATGAGTGTAATCTATCATGCTTCGAACAACTTTCTATTTTTCTGACATTTTCCTATTTCTGTCATTTTCTAAATTATAGAAGCATCTCGGGTCTGATTTGGGCAAATGATAGCTCAATGGACAGAGAAAAATCATACGAACATAGCGGAACTGTCGGCACTTGATTCTGACCTGAACCGCTTTGAAAATGCAAGTTTCCTTATTTTTGTCCAAGGTTTGGGATATGATGGTCATTTTTAAGATTCTCAAAATCTATAAATAGGGGTGAGGCTCTCTTATTCCCTTCACTCTCACTTTCTCATTTTTCGCTCTCTCTCTAGCTTTTCTCTCTAGAAATCTTCATTTTCTCTTCATGGCTTCATTTTCTGGAAGTACTATTAGCATTAGGGGGCATCGCAGCTATAAGGCCCTGCGAGACAATCCTGACCCGGAGAATCTACTTCAGGAGCCAGAACAGCATGTCTCTTGGGACGACAGAATAGAGGTATTTTTCAACTCTCCCTCTCTCTAGCTTTTTTTTTTCTTTTTGTTATATATATATATATATATATATATATATATATATATATATATATATATATATATATATATATATATATTGCTGAGTGAATTTTTTTTTTGAAAAGAACACTGTAATTAGGAATAGGGGCGCTAGATCAAACTTGGCTTATCTGGCTGATTCTCTATCAGTCGAAACCCTAGTAAAATCCCTGTTAGAGCCCACTGGTTTTGTATCTTTCCTAAGGGTCAAAACGAACCCTAAAAGCAATGTAGCTTTGATGAAGGCTCTGGCTGAGCAGTGGTGGGATACTACCAACACTTTTCATTTTCCATGTGGGGAGCTGACAGTTACTCCTCTTGATCTGTCTATACTGACTGGTTTGCACTTTGGGACCCATCATCTGGATCTCTGATATGATTGGAGAATCACTTTCACTCTTGAAGATATGATCCAGTTTATAGGTTAGGATCTACCCCGAGATCGAATATCAGTACCTCGCACTTAGCTTCAGGCTAGGCTGAGAGAGATGGAAACATTCACTGATATGCTATTTGATACCGCTATTATAGCTAGACTCATGATGTTGATTCTTGTAGGATACACATTTGGGCGCACCCGTCGTGATACTGTTAACTTGAACATCTTGCCGAGTTTGATAGACACGGCTCAGCTGGGTGAATATGATTAGGCTGGCGCTATTCTGAGCACTATGTATCGGGAAATGTGTGATCTATCTCGGGGAGCTTTCAACTCTTATGGTGGGACCCATTTCATTTAGGAGGTATGCACTCTGCATCCTTTGTTAAACTGGAAGGCACCCTCTACACCTTTTTTGAAATTTAAACTAGGTGGTATCCTCTGTACGTCTTCTGAACTTTTGCCTAGTCTTTCTAACTCTTTATCTTCAATGCTTGAAATAGGTTTGGGCTTATGAGTATTTTCTTATGCTAGCTCCCACTCTTAGCAACCCTAGGTCGGATGTCTTCCCAGCCGGTATCCGGTGGAACAGGGAATATTGGAACAGCTCTAGTATGTGTGAGTTCAAGACTATCCGAGCAATATTTGGCGGTCTCGATACTTCTCAGGTATCTTTTGGCTTTATCTTATTCACATTTTCTAATTTTCACTCACAAAACCCTCTTGCAGGTTGTGACAAAACCTTACACCTATAGGATGCCGCTGATGTCAATAGAACTTGACCCAAGTGTCACACTGGCTTGTTCTCGACTGTTGCTCTGTTCTCCACAACAAGCTATACTACCTAGGAGAGAGAGTTCGAGTCCAAACTATTGGTAAGTGGGTAGTTCCAGTACTTCCACCAGTTGATATGAGGTGGAATTTAGACAAACGTGCCACTGATGAGGCTTATACTGGTCTTCCCATACATATGTATGTGACTCATCGGGATGACTATGTGATATTCTACCTTACTCGTCTGATGAGACCAATTGGTGATCCTTGTCGACATTTGGGACAACCATCTGGCGCTGCTGGACCTTCTGCTGTTCGGCAAAGTTAGGCTCAAAGCATAGGTGCATCAAGAGACCCTTCTTCAGTTGACCCCAGTGTTACTCCAGGGACACGAAATGACTCTGATCGGGTCGCCTTGGGCCCTAGTTACCAGTTCCCTGAAGATATCTTCTATATCAATGCTCATGGCGAGATGCAGACATTCCATCTTCCAAATGCAGTCCATCTTCTTACACTAGACTTCCCTGATAACCCTGAGGTATGTTAATGCTCTTTCTCTTGGTTTTGCTTTCAGAAATGATCCTTTAGCTCATGATACCTCCTAGCTTTGCTTTTGGAAATGATCCTTTAGCTAAGTATCTGATATCTTACTCTTTTTTTTTTTTTTTTTTTTTTTTTTTTTTTTTTTTTTTTTTTGCCATATGGTGGGCTCGGCAAAACTATGGTGGGGGTAAAATCGGCACAACACGGTTTTTACCTGAACCAAACAAACCTCCCCCATTCCACCACCCACAACCATGTTTTGCCGCCCCCAATTCTTGGTTAATTTTAAAAAAAAAAAAAAAAAAAAAAAAAAAAAAAAAA
>CANXYC010238766.1:0-30299 GCA_948193065.1 Aleurites moluccanus | reverse complement strand
AAGGAATATATCCTTATGTATGTCATTTATTTATGGGACCCCTGCTAGGGAGGGACGTTATATTCCCTAGTGCAGTGCACTTTATGATAGTGCTGAGTATAAAGTTCAAAAGTGACCCAAATCCTGTGATATCATATATGTTCTATCTAAAATGATTTATATGGGTTATATTGGATTGTTATTACAGTAAAGTATCTATTATATTATATGCTATACTTTATTAAATATTTTATGTACATTAAAGGCATTTATTATTATTACTATGCATTTACTGCATTCTTATGCTTTTGAACTCACTGAGTATTTTTATACTCATTCTCTCAGTGTTTAATATTTTTTAGGTTTTCAGTGAGGCTCGTATTCCATTGTCTATTTCTTCATCTGCCTTTGAAGTCTATTGCGTGTAAAAATCAAACTCTAAAGTAATGTAAAAGAAAACACATAGAATAGATCCATGGTACTGTATATAGATTTTGGCATGTAGATAATGATAAGTTTGTATATATATATATAATGTTGATTATAGTTGATGTTTGATTTATTATATATGGTTGAGATGCATGTTATATATACTGGTATTGAGATTGATGATGGAGATCCAGAGGGATCAGGAGTTGGAGATGATTATGAATATTATAAAAGTGTCACTTGCTTGTTTTGATTTTTTTGGGCATAGTCCAATTTTAGAGGAGATGCTGTCGAATTTTCCTCAGCACTCTTATATTCATTAAGTTGTTTTGTTTATTGCATGCCATATAGATAGTGCATTGGGGTTCTTCATGGTATCGGTCGCATATGCATCACCCATACCCTAGGACCGTCATGACTTCCGAGATGGATCGTGACAAAGGGATGCAATTTGGAGAGTGATTCCTGAGGGGGGTGTATTAGTGGGGGAGTTTATGAAACTCAGATTGCCTTCTTTTGCGGGGGAGTATGGTACAGACCCCAGTGAGTTCATTGATAAGGTTGATAGGACTGTTCGGACACTACTCTGTTTAGAGGCTCGGATTATTGAGCTTGTGGGTTTATTACTTGAAACTAATGCGGCTACATGGTTTACAGAGAACATTGATGCAAATATCCACAGTGAACATCCAATGTCTTGGACTGAGTTCAAACAGAAGATGTTGGATGAGTTCTTGACAGAGGGGCTAAGAGAGAGTAATCTGGTAAAGTTCGAGCAGTTGAGGCAGGGTAATATGTCAGTAGTGGAGTATGCTAGGGAATTTCGCCGGCTCAGCAAGTATGCTAGGCAAATTGCTCCGACCAAAGATGATTTGATTAGACGGTTTCAGAGAGGGTTGCATGCTACACTTCATAATATATTATTGGCAATGGAATTCACTTCTTTGAGCAAGGCCATCGACAAAGCAGTTCAGATGGAAGCCAAGTACAAAGAAGAAAGATCAGAGAGGAAACAAAAAAAGAAGAGCAGAGGAGGTGAGCACAGGAGACCCGGGGAGGGGTAATCTCAGCCTTATTTAGCTAGACCTCCTATTAGACCAGTGCAGTCAGTGCCAGCTTCAGGTGCGAGACAGGATTGCAACAGGAATGTGGGTATGAGGCCACCTGTTTCTGGTCAGGTCAGGGCTTCTTTTAGACCGCCTCAGATGTCACCATCAGTGCCTATCTGTTCTTTTTGTGGGAGAGCACATTCAGGAGTTTTCCGTCTGAGGACAGGGGCATGCCACAGATGTGGGCAAGTTGGTCACTTTTATAGAGATTGCCCATCGTGTAAAGGTGTACAGTCTTCTGAGGCCTGATCTTCTCAGCCTTCAGTTCATATGGGCAGAGGCAGTGCTGGTAGAGGTAAACCAGTTGCACAAAGTCCTACTGTGGGGCAGTCAACTGCTGGAAGAGGTCAAGGAAGAGTTTTTGTTGTGACTCAGCAGCAGGCACAGAGATCTCATGATACTGTAGTAGGTATAGTTTTTGTTCATGGTTCTGAGGCTTTTGTGTTGTTTGATTCTAGTGCAACCCATTCCTTTATATCCCCTGCTTGTGCTTTGAAATTGGGTTTGGATAGGAAGCCATTAGCTGTACCCTTAGAAATAGCCACACCCATGGGAGCTAATGTTATAGTGGGGCATAAGTATGATGTTGGTGATGTGAGAGTTTGTGATAGATCTTTACCCGCAGAATTGATTGAGCTTCTTGTGTTGCAATTTGATATTATTCTGGATATGGACTGGTTATCTGATCATAAGGCTACTATTGATTGTGCATCAAAGAGGATAAAATTTAAACCAGATGGGCAGGAAAAATTTGTTCTTCAGGGGAAAACCAACAGTTATGTATCTGGGTTAATATCTGCTAGTACTGCAAGTAGATTAATGAGAAAGGGGTGTGTTGCATTCTTGGCTTCAGTGATTGATTCTTCAGGGGAAATAAAGAAGATAGAACAGATTCCAGTGGTAAATGAATTTATTGATGTATTTTCAGATGATCTTCCAGGATTGCCACCTGAGAGGGAGATCGAATTTGAGATTGAAGTATATCCTGGAACTGATCCCATCTCCATTCCAACTTACAGGATGGCACCACCTGAATTAAAGGAATTGAAGAAGCAGTTACAAGAGTTGTGTGACAAGAAATTCATCAGGCCCAGTAGTTCACCCTGGGGGGCCCCAGTGTTGTTTGTGAAAAAGAAGGATGGGACTTTGAGGATGTGTATCGATTATAGGAAATTGAATAAAGTGACAGTGAAGAATAAATATCCATTGCCTAGAATCGATGATCTCTTTGATCAGCTTCAGGGGGCATGTTTCTTTTCAAAAATAGATTTGAGATCAGGATATCATCAGCTTCAGATTAAAAAGGAGGACATTCCAAAGACTGCCTTCACAACACGGTATGGGCACTATGAATTTTTGGTGCTACCGTTTGGTTTGACGAATGCTCCGGCAGCTTTTATGGATATGATGAATAGGATATTCAAGCCTTTTCTGGATAAATTCATCATAGTTTTCATTGATGATATTCTGGTTTACTCCAAAAGCAGGGAGGAGCATGAGGAGCACCTTAGAACTACTTTGCAGTTATTGAGAGAGCATCATCTGTATGTAAAGTTTTCTAAGTGTGATTTTTGGTTGACTGAAGTTAATTTCTTGGGGCACATTGTTAGTAAAGAAGGGATAAAGGTGGATCCAAAGAAAGTGGAAGCAGTTGCAAATTGGCCACGACCCACTACAGTTTCAGAGATTCGGAGTTTTCTGGGGATGGCTGGATATATTCCTTACGACTAGAGAATACATCGTCCCTCTCTAGCAGGGGTCCCATAACTCAGTGTGCACACAGCCGATGGATTTACTCGCTGTACCATCGGAAAATAGCCCTGAACTAATATCATATAAATGTGCCTCCAATTAATAGTAATAAAGCATATATATACTCTATATAGCAATAAAACAATTATATATGCATATATAAGAAGAAATAAGGTCAAAAAGAGATTTACCAAAAATTGGCCCGCCGGGCCTAGTTGCGTTGTCGCAACTGGCTATTACGGGTCCGTTTTGGGATTTATAGGTAGTTTCTGGTTAACTGGGTTACCAAAGGTATTAGAGAGACTATGAGGTACCGTTTTGAA
Organism: Aleurites moluccanus; assembly: GCA_948193065.1. NCBI lineage: Eukaryota > Viridiplantae > Streptophyta > Magnoliopsida > Malpighiales > Euphorbiaceae > Aleurites > Aleurites moluccanus. The sequence goes on along the minus strand of CANXYC010238766.1, from coordinate 26,707 downwards.
GCTTAGGTCGGGACTAGATGATTGGGCCAAGTGGTGGCCCAATTGGCTTTCTGGTTTTCATTTTATAGTCAATTGAATTACAGGTCAGTTTAAGTGTTTGTGGTGGATGTTTTTACGGGTTAATTGGTACTTTAGTCACTTTTGGCTATGAAACTGCATATATATAATATATAATATATGAAATGATTTATTATATATGGTTGAGATGCATGTTATATATATTGGTATTGAGATTGATGATGGAGATCCAGAGGGATCAGGAGTTGGAGATGATTGTGAATATTATAGAAGTGTCATTTGCTTGTTTTGATTTTTTTGGGCATAGTCCAATTTTAGAGGAGATGCTGTCGAATTTTCCTCAACACTCTTATATTCATTAAGTTGTTTTGTTTATTGCATGCCATATAGATAGTGCATTGGGGTTCTTCGTGGTATCGGTCGCATATGCATCACCCATACCTTAGGACCGTCACGACTTCCGAGATGGGTCGTGACATATTCATTTATGTATTTCATAACTTACCTCTCAGCAATTCTTTCCACAATACAGATCAACACTTGACTAATTAACTAGCCTCATCCAATCCTCGAATTGTCCAAATCTAAACAAATTCTCAAATTTATAAATTAGGATTTCCTCAATTAATAATGCATAACATGGTTTCTTAAAACTTTAACCATCTTATAGTCTCTATTATTGATTCCTAACATCAATTTAATTTATCTCTTAAGAAAAATTGAAATTATGAATGCAGCCACTATTCATGTCACTATTCATCAAACTTATAAATTTCTCGTATCTTTCATATCAACCATAATTAATAGCCTTAAATGTTCTTAACCAGTTCTATATAACTCATAATAATTATTCTAACTACTAAAAATCTTAGTCTATAAGAAAAATGGAGTTCGGAGAAAATCACCTTATTTCCCCAACTGAGTCCTTGAAGAATCTTGACTTTGGAATGATGACTGAAGCCTTCTTAAATGAGAGAAAATAATGATTTAATGCATTAATTCTGAGTATTAATGCACTATAAAATAAATGGAACTGATTGGAGAAGAAATGAAGAAGAAAGAAGAAAAGAAAGAAATTATCGTGAAAAGAAAAGGGCTATAGCCTCTCCATTAAATAGGCCACTGCCTCGCTAAATCCCACTTCGCTGAATTTTCACTTCGCCAAATGTCACCTCAGCAAAGGCCACTCTGCTGAATTCTCACTCCGCCAAATGCCACCTCGGTAAAGGCCTATTCACTAAGTCCACTTCGCCAAATCCTCTTCACCAAATTCTCCTCGCCAAATCCACCTTGGCAAAGGCCACTTCATCAAATCCTCTTCGCCAAAGACCACTTGGCCAAAGGCCACTTCGCCAAATCCTCTTTGCCAAACCCACCTCGCAGAATTCCATTTTGCTGAATTCGATCTCGCCAATTCGCACTACCTATTCTGCCGAGCTAGGAAACCTCCTTGCCAACTCGCACTAGACCATCTCGCAATCGAGCTAAATTTTCTATTCTCCTCAATTCTATAACTGACTATAAAACACATAAAGAAACATTCCCACGCTTACACTTGACTCGCTTATCTACTAACATTATCAAAATAAATAATAGCATACTCAGACTTACTGCACGAATTAGCGAACCATTCATGCTCTGCGAGAAAATATATTTCCTCTCAAATACAAAATTCACTACTGCCAAATAGATTTAGGATAAAATATGAATCTAAAATTTATATAAACAAATATATTCACACTTATCCACATATTCTGTGAAATCACAACACTGACTCACAGAAATCTTACCCAAACAAAAAATTTCTAAGATTTTAAAATATTAATCTAATCACAACAAACATTTATTAAAATATAAAATAAAAATTACATAGGTATTACAGTTTATGTTTAATGATTTTTGTATAATAGTCCTATGAGATTAAGAGAAAAGAACAATCATAAATGATTAAAGATTTTGGTTAAGTTTTGATGAATTGTTTATGAAGTATGATAAAAAATAATTAAATAAAAATATTTTGTCTTTAGTTAATATTGGATTTGATTTTAATTTAAGTTTTAATTAATTTAGTTAAAGAACACAAAGTATTTAGGGTTTATTAATTGAAAATGATGAGTTAGAGTTCATACAAGTTATACTGAAAGTTATGAATTATATAACTTTTTATTGGACAAATATCTTACGGTGAATTTTTGATATGTTTGATAAATAGATGTCTAATTTATGTGTATTAAATTTTAAAATGATCCAACAATTGGATCACCTTTTATAGTAGAATTTATATAGACTATATGGTAAGAAAACATATTCAGGACAACCCCAAAACTTGAATTTTTCAAAAAACCAAATAAAATATTTTGATTTGAATTTTTAAGAGTAGTTATTTGATTTATTTAGTATATCTTGAAATTTTTGTATAATTTTTAGAGTTTTGGAAGATATGTTTATAAATTAAGTTTTATATACTGCCAGTGTCAAGACAGTTTACTGTATAGTCAAACTTAGATTGATATTTGGAGACTCAAATGGATTATGAATTTGGAGATTTTTTTTAGAGTTATATTTATATATATGTTAGCTAATTGAAGTTAAAATTTGAGTTAATTTGGAGAAGGTTATGATACTCTGCAATAGAAAATATATTTGTTGGCATAATGAGCTCGTTGAAAAGAATTTGCACTTTAAGTTGCATTTAAGCATGTATTTCATATAAGTTATTAGTGTTGCATTTGCATATGTTAATTGTATATTTTTTTTTTAATATTTTAGGTTATAGAATGTTGATATATTATATATATGTTCAGGTGTTAACTTGGGTAATTAGAAGATTGATTAATCTTGTTGCAAGTTATATGATTTCAGGTGAGGGAATATATAAAGTTCAATTTAAATAATTTAATATTTGTGTGTGCGACTTTTAGATGAATAAATTAACTGAATTTACTTGTAATTAGAAGTTGGGGAAGACAAGCTATATAATATTAATAATTATATGATATATAAATTTATTTACAATGTATGTGTAATATGTATATGCAATGATTGTTATTGAATTTTTGACATTATAATTTATTTATATTTAAATTTATGAGTCATTACTATCAATATTATTTTTATTATTTTCTATATGATATTTTTATTTGGGGTGAGATAAAGACTTGAACCTTCAATAGTACCTAGGTTTCTCCTGGGTTTCGACCTTACATGTTATATGTATTTGGCCTGTGGAGAATGATCTGATGTATACTCCATAGTGCTTATATGTTACTCTGGTTTTGAACCTTATATGTTATACAGGTCTTGGGCCTTATATGTCTATATGACATATGTGTAAAAGTGTTCAGTTTGAACTCTCCCCATTACTTGTTTTAAATAATTATTTGTGAACTTATAAGTATATAAGAAAAAAATTATTTGTATAAGTGATATATGAAATTTACATGCTTTTATGTTATATAACTTTAAAAACTGTATTTAATGATTTATTTAATCTACTATTGGTATTTGAATTATTGTTACTAGTTGTATATGTGCTAAGTATGTATATGTTTAAAATGTCAGGTTCCTTCCCTACCTTTATATATTTTCTCACTGAACGCGTGGTTTGCTCACTCCTTCAAATTTCAATTTCTTTGTAGGTCTATGGTCTTATTTTGGCAATGCTTTCTTCCTTTCTTCCAAAGCCAAGCCATTGTCTTAAGAGTAGTTATGAGTAATTTTCTTTGAGAACGTTTTAGTTGATTTCCAAATATTAGTTATAATGAATTTTATTTGATTTGTTATTATTGGTTAATAGTATTTAAATGATGATTTGATGGATACAAGTAATTGACTAAGTGTTTAAATATAATTTTATAGATTATAGGTATAGTATTTGTTAGGCTTGTGAGGTTAGACTCTTGTTTAACTTCATACCTGTCATGACCTCGAATTTGGATTGTGACAAAAGCAAGACAAGAACCCCCACCAACACCAATTCCTCCACCTATAGCAGCACCAATGGAACTAGTAGCTTGACTTTAGAGATGATGGGTTATTGATGAAGAGGAGTTACTATGTTTAATTTTTGAAATTGGGTTTGCCAGAGTATAAGGGGAAGTCAACTGAAGAACCCAGTGAGTTTTTGGTGCAGGTAAAAAAAGTGGTTAACAAATTGCCCTGCTTGTATGCTAGAGTTATTGAATTGGTAAGTCTGTTAAGAAAATAGTTGGCAATGGTTTGTCACTCATATTGAGAATCAGTTATATAGTGATGCACCCCCAATATGGGAACAGTTTCGGAGAGCTTTAATGGATGAATTTTTGACTGAGGGAGTACAAAGCAACAGATTAATTCAGTTTGAGCAGTTGAGACAGAGGAATGTGAGTGTGTCAGAATACGCAGATGAGTTTATCCAGTTGAATAAATATGCCATCAAAATTGCACCCACTGAAGCATATTTGATTGATAGATTCCAACATAGGTTACATACTTCTCTTTACAGTGCCCTAGTAGCTGTGGAATTTACTTCATTGATGAAATTAATTGTAAAGGCAATACATACTAAGACAAGATGTAAAGAAGAAAGAGAACAATGAGAACAACGAAGGAAAAGCAGAATGGACAGACAATAAAAGAAGGGAGAAGGCAATTTTCAGTCCAAATCACCATAAGCGGGAGCTAGAACCAGTCAGAGTCAACCTACAAGGGGACAAAATAGAAACATTGTTGAGTCTACTGCATCTGGATATTTTCGTGGTATTATGAGATTAGCACTGCCAGTATCAAATCTTCCGACATGTGTTACTTATGGTAGAAAACACAGTGGAGAGTGCATATTACAGATGGGTGCTTGTCTAAAATGTGGTAAAAAAGGCCATTTCATCAAAAATTGTCCAATGTGGATGACAGACCAGCTACCACTACTACTTCTCAACCTACGGTACAAATGGGTCAAAATGAGAATGGAGGATTAGGAGGTAAAGGTAGAGGGCAAGGTCAAAGTCAAATTACTAATTAGGCTCCAGCAGGATGAGGTCAAGGCAGAGTTTTTGTAGTAAATCCATAAGAAGCTCAGAAGTCAAACACCATGGTAATAGGTATGATTTTTATTCAGCATGAACCAGCACAAGTATTACTTGATTTTGGTGTTACACATTCCTTTGTTTCACCTTATTTTACTAATAAATTGGGTAAGGAGAAATAGTTAATGCATATACCTCTAGAAATAACCACTCCTATGGGTGAGTGTATTGATGTGCAATATGAAATAGGGGGTGTGAAATAGAGATTTAAGGTAGGAAATTACTAGTAGACCTTGTAGTATTACCAGTACTTAAACTTGACGTAATATTGGGTATGAATTGGTTAACAAAATACCACGCAGTTATTGACTGTTATGGGAAGAAGATAGAATTGCAACTAGAGGGACAAAAAAAATTTGTGTATCAGGATGATAAATGTGATACCCGAACCAAATTAATATCAGTTATTAGAGCATAACGACTTTTACAGAAGGATTGTATAGCGTATTTGGCAAGTGTGGTGGATACTAGTTAGTCCTATAGGGATAGATCAAATCCCAATTGTTAATAAGTTTCCTAATGTTTTTCCTGAGGATTCTCTTGGGTTACAGCCAGAAAGGGAGATAGAGTTTTAGATAGATGTTTATTCAAGCATAGATCCTATATCAATACCCCCTTATCCGATTGCTCATTTAGAGTTGAAAGAATTAAAAGTGCAGTTGCAAGAACTGTTAGATAAAGTGTTTATTCAAATGAGTAGTTCACCATAGGGCGTACCATTATTATTTGTGAAGAAAAAAGATGGATCACTTCAAATATGAATTGATTATTAGGAGTTGAATAAAGTGACCATCAAGAATAAATATTTGTTACCTCAAATAGATGACCTATTTGATCAGTTACAAGGTGTTTGTTACTTCTCTGAGATTGACCTTAGATCGGGGTATCATCAGTTGAGAATCTAAAAACAAGATGCTGCATTTCGGACCTGATATGGTCATTATGAGTTTCTAGTGTTACTATTTTGACTGACCAATGCTCCTGTTGCATTTATGGATTTAATGAATTGAGTATTTAAGCCTTATCTAGACAAGTTTGTCGTTATATTTATTGATGATATACTTGTTTATTCTAAGAGCAAGGAAGAACATGAGAAACATTTGCAGATAGTGTTTTAGACTTTAAAGGAGCACAAATTATATGCCAAATTATCGAAGTGTGATTTTTGGTTAATAGAGGTATGTTTCCTTAGAAACATGATGAGTAAGGATGGAATTAAGGTGGATCCGAAGAAAGTAGAAGCAGTAGCAAATTGGTCACAGCCTACTAATGTAATTAAAGTCTGAAGTTTTCTGGGTATGGCTGGATATTATAAAAGATTTCTCCAAGATTTCTCCAAAATAACAGCTCCATTGAGCAAATTGACACAGAAGCAGGAAAAATTTATATGGACAGATAAATGTGAGAAGAGCTTTTAGATATCGAAGAATTGTCTCACTTCTACACCTATGTTAGCATTACCATCCAGAACATGAGGTTTCTCTGTGTATTGTGATGCGTCTAAAGTTGGTTTGGGATGTGTACTGATGCAGAATAGTCAAGTAATTACTTATTCTTCACGATAGTTGAAGAAACATGAATAGAATTATCTGACTCATGACTTAGAGATGGCAGTTGTGGTATTTGCATTGAAAATATGAAGACATTATTTATATGGGGAGAAATGTGAAATATACATAGGTCATAAAAGTCTTCAATATATTCTTCAACAGAAAGATATGAATCTACGACAACGAAGATGGGTTGAATTATTGAAAGATTATGACTGTCGGATCCCATATCACCCGGGCAAAGCTAATGTGGTAGCTGATGCACTAAGCATAAAGTCAATGGGAAGCTTGGCCCACATTGTTAGTTCACGGAGACCATTGATAAAAGAAATGAAGGAATTATTAGACATGGGAGTTAGATTAGAGATGAGTACCCAGGATCGGAACCTGACTCTGATAACTCAAATTATGATCAAACCACTATTGATTGAAGAAATTATGGCAGCACAAGATCTAGATCTACATATTGTGAAACTAAAAGAAGATGTGTAAGCAGGGAGAGCTCCAGATTTCATGGTGGATAGTGGTATATTAAAATATGGGCAACGGTTATATGTACCAGATGTGAACGAGCTGCGGGAGCGAATTATGAAGGAAATGCATTCCGCACCTTATAATATTCATCTTAGCATAACCAAGATGTATCATGATTTGAAGACACATTACTGCTGGCCTAATATGAAAAGAGATGTGGTTAAATTTGTATCAACTTGCTTAGCATGTCAGCAAGTGAAATTTGTGCACCATAAACCATCAGGGTTACTTCAGGAAATTGAGCTGCCTAAATGGAAATGGGATCAAGTAACAATGAATTTTGTAGTTGGATTACCGAGGACCCAGCATGATTATAATTCTATTTGGGTGATTATATATCGGTTGACTAAATTTGCTCATTTTCTTAAAGTCAAGACAACCTACTCGACTGCTCAATTATATGTATATAAGATAGTCAGACTGGACGTGATACCATTGGCTATCATATCAGATCAAGGGACCCAGTTCACTTCATGATTTAGCAGAAATTTCAGGAAGTATTGGGTACTCAGCTGCACTTCAGTATAGCATTCCATCCACAAACTGACGGGCAGACAGAGCGTACTATTCAAACGTTAGAAGATATGTTACAGTTGTGTGTTTTTTACTTTGGAGGCAACTGTGATCAATATTTACCATTAAATTGAAGTTGCTTACAACAACAACTATTACTCTTCTATTGGTATGGCACCATACGAGGCGTTATATGGTAGAAAATGCAGATCACCGATTTATTGGATTGAACTAGGGGAAAAACAGTTAGAGAAGCCAGAGTTGATTAGGGAAATGATGGAAAAATTCTTCATTATTAAAGAAAGGATGAGTGTTTAGCTGACAGAAGAGTTATGCATATTTGAAGCATAAAGACGTTCAATTTGCTATGGGTGATCATGTTTTTCTCGAAATCTCACCAATGTAGGGCGTGATGTGATTTGGCAATAAATGAAAGTTATCACCATGGTACATCTAGCCATTTGAGATTCTGGATAGAGTTGGCAATGTTTCCTATCGACTGGCACTTTCACCACAACTCGGTCATGTGCATCCAGTCTTTCACATATCTATGCTTCACAAATATATTCTGGATCCATCACATGTACTTCAACCACAAGCCATCGAAATAGATGAAGACCAAACTTATGAAAAAAAAAAGGCAAATCAAAGTAGTAGATCGATAAGTTAGTATTGAAATAAGACAATATCGATAGTTAAAGTTCTATGGAAGAATCATTTGACAAAAGAGTATACGTGGGAAAGCAAGCACGATATACATAATATATATCCCTAGTTATTTCACGAGTGAGGTATGTTAGTTAAAATTCGAGGATGAATTTTATTGATGGGAGTAGAGTGTAACACCCCAAATTTTTCCATAATAACACATAGGACCCTAGAACTAGTATAATTGACTTTTTAGTTCTTAATTAGTCAGTTTAAAATAAAATAATATTTTAATACCTAAAATTAAAATTTTATACCTAAATTACTTAATTAAACATAGAATTTCACTAAATTAATTGTGAGACCTAAATTTATATGACAAATAAATTATGAAAAATAGTAGTATCTGAAATGGGATTTGAGGTCAAAATATAAATATGAAAAGTTATGAAGTCAATTTGTAAATAATGAAAGTTTGAGACCAAATCATAAATATCAAAAATTATTAAAAGATCTTTATATTTCTAGATAATTTTATTTTAGCCAAAAAATTTTCCTCATCTTTCTAGAGTGGCCTCACCACCCTTATCTCTCCCTCCTCCATTTTTTTTTCTTCTTCCTCCAAATCTCTCTAAATTCAATCTAACAAATTATACATCTTAAATTAACACCTAAACACTCTATAATCACTAAAACTTCCATAAAAAAATTCAAGGAAAAACTAAAAGATTCAAAGGGAGCTAAGTTGGGAAAATTGAAGAATTTAAGGTAATTGATCTAAACTTACTTCTATTACATACAATATGATTAGAATGATGTATATATATGCTTAATTAAGTAAATAGGAGCATAAATTTAGATATGGGTGCATTTAAATATAAATTGGGCATTTTGTGAAAACCTATATTTTAAACTAAGTGAATTAAATTCAAACTAAACTTAGAATTGAATTATCCATGATACTTTAAATCTAAAACATATGAAATTTTCATTGTAGAAATAAGAAAACAAGAAAAAGATGATGGCTATGGAGGTGAGGCACATATATGCCTAATGTAGAAAATAAGATTTTCAAGGTGATTTTGCTCCAAACAAACCTTGAGGTGAGTTGTAAATACATCATTATACATAGAAAAACCATGATTTAAAATTTTGGAACCCTTTCCTAATTTTTCACACGTTGGTCGAATGCATTATGGCAATTTACCTTTGGAATTTTGCTTGGTTTCCTACTAAATACTACCATATTTTCCTTGATTCTTGAAATGGATTTGAATGCCTATAATGTTACTTGAATTGAGTACTTGATTGATAATGACTTGGTTTTGATGAATTTACCATAAAACTTTATCAAATTATCATGGAATTATTGCACACCATATATTTGATAAAATGTCTCAATGAAACCTATTCTAAATCCACCAAATATTTAACCTTGAGTTTATTTCTATTTGACACATTAATACTTATTGAACATAAACCTAGCCTAGCCATTTGAAATTAATCTCATTTTAAATGAAATTTTCTAATTGGTTGATTTAGCATTATAGTTAATATGCCTATACTTATCAAATTTGTACATTGAGAATTAATTGATTTGATATATTTTTTCTATTGTATTGACATTGAACTTAAGCCTAATTGTATCTATAGCCATTGTTGTATTGTATATCCAATGATATGATAGAGCTACCTTCTGATGGGGTAGTGGGTGAGAATCATCGATAATGTGCACATTGATTAAATTATTAACCCTAACTAAGAAAGGTTAAATCCTAGCCATAAGACTCGATCAACCTTATGTCATTTCACGAGTTTAAGCTACTAAAAATGTAACTAATGAGATTTATACGATCACGAGGCCCTATATCTATTGTGTTTTATTTTTCCATTCATTATGCCTATTTTTTTATCTATAAGACCCAATTTTCATTTATTGTCCACTTGCTATTTATTATTCCTTTTGTGAACATTTGGAAGATTACCAATTCTTTACCTAGCCTTTATGCATGATAATGTATTTATAACTCACTGAGTAGTAATATTCACTTCTTAGTGGTTTAATATTTTCAAGTCAGAAGTAGTCAATAACAGTTCTTGAGACTTTCTACTTCTTCAGAGGAACCGAATTTCTTTTGCTATGTAATTATTCTAAACATTATTTCTTTTGTAATCTTATAGTAGTTCTATGGTTAAACTAAATTAGTTAATAGATTAAGTGTATAATATGTAGATAAATAATATAAATTAATTAATTAACATATTATGGATTAAATAATTAAATGTTTGATGATGGATTGAGTTATGAGAATTATGTATTGGAATTGAGATGGGGATGAAATATGATAATAGGTGCTTAATGAGTTTATAGCAGGGGTTATATGGGTGTTGGTTGTGTAGGTGGGTCCCACAACCTAGGACCGTCATGTTTTATTTTTAGGACGTGACAAAGATTTATTTTAATTTTAAAAAAATAATTAATTTTTATTTAATTATTAATTTATTTTATTTTTGTATATTTAATTTAAAAAATTATTTTTTTATAATTAAATAAAATTTTAGGGACTAAATTATAATTTGTCAATTACTTTTTAGTCCATGTGGGGCCCAAGGATGGAAGCTAACGGATAGAGGGGGCGGAATTACAGGTTTCAATTGCGTTAAGGTCAAAATTGTACTTCGAAAAACATCAAAGGTCGATGTGCTCCTATGACTAAATATCAAGGTCAAAATTATACCTTATCCCTGAATTATATTCCTTCCATCCCAAAATAAATGTCCTAGTTATAAAATATACAAATATTAAAATTTTTTTTTTTACTATTTTCAGCTTTACTCTCTCCTAATTGAGTAGAACCATCTTCTTTATTATTTTAATATCTCTCTCCAAATTAAATATAATCATCTCCTTATTTTTTAAAAGATAATAAATATTTTTATTTTTTCAAATTTACATTAATTATATAAAACAAAATATATAAGGGTATTATTAGAATGTGTGAATACTGCTATGGCAATACTCTTAGAGGGGAATGAATAGGAGTTTAAAAATCTTGAAGAAAATACACAACTAATATGTAATAGATATGTTAATTTTAAATAACAACCAATAATAAAAGGTAAAGGTTAAGAGAGCTCAGCCAATTTATAGTGGTTCGGAGCCAAATTTCTTCTCCTACGTCCACTTCTCTCAATATCAACCCGATATTGAGGTTCCACTAGAACCGAGTGCATCACCTAAATCAATAGATTTTCAGGAATTTCATACTATACACATTGAGTTACAACTCAGATTTTTACTTTCAATAATAGAGATAGAGATTTTTAAGTCTCTTTAAACTTATACAAAGCTATTCCAATGGTATACAATAAAGTATGAATAGATAAAACTAGCAAAAGCTAGTAAGAACTCTAAGAATAAGAAATAAGGCTCAAAAAGTTCATAAAATGCAAAAAATAGAGTATGAATTAACAATAATTTGATTTCTCTTTAGATATGTGCTTCACTTATTGTTAGAACTTCAAATCTTCATGCATTTATAGCCTTCAATGACTAGTGATTAAATGTGACCGTTCTGGTTGTATTTAATGCAAGATTTGCCTCCAAATCTTTTACCAACGGCTATATTTAAAATAAATCAGCCTTGACGTTGATAGACAACTACCGATTCATGGGAATGATAAATATTCACGGTCGTGAAGATGAATCTTCACGGGCTTGAACCAAAATTCACGGCCTTGAAATATTCTGCACCAATTTCAAATTTTAAATCATCCTTAAGCGTGAACAACTATTACTGGCATGAATAATTTTTCATAGTCTTAAAAACTCTTTATGCGTCTCTGAGCAAAAACCATTCTTAAATTAATCACGGGCATGAATAAAGATCACGGGCTCGAAACTCTTTCATGGTCGTTAAGAAAAATTCATGGGCTTGAAAATCCTTTCTGAGTAAATTTCATATGTTGCCTTGATCTTGTTCACGGGCGTTAATAATATTCACGAGCGTGAATTTATGTTTTTAAACAAAAACTTAAACACAAGTTAAATAATTATTTGTAACTCAAGTATATTAATTAACACTTTGTTTTGGATTTCAATTACATCATCAAAATCACTATAGAGACAACAATCTCCCCCTTTTTGATGATGACAAAACAATATATTGAGAGTATAAATAAGTCAATTAAATACTCCCCCTGAGTTAAAACTCTCCTTTAATTTAGTTAAACATGTTCAACAATAGCATTCAATATTTCTACCCCTTTTTGTCAATAATCAAAAAGGTTTTCTTCATATTAACATACTAATAACACAATATAATAACTCATTCGATATAAGAAGTTGAAATTTCATAAACAATAAAGTATTATATAAATATCAAAATGAGAAATGTGCCATTACTATAAACATAAACATGATAAAATATGAGCATATAAACAAAAGCTCAGCAAAAAGAAAAAAAATAACAACTAGGATGAAGGAGGAATGGAAAAGTCATCAGGTGGAGGGGTACTTCCAAGAGACAAAGCACTTCGAAGACTATCTACGGGTTTTTGCAGCTCTTGTTGATTTTTTTCAAGTTTATCCAGTCGAGAAGCAACTACGGTTTCCAAAGAGTCAAGTCTAGTGTTAAGCCTAGCCAAATGCTCTAACACTTGACTCTGAAAGGAATCAACTGAAGAGGATGGTTGAGAGCTAGTCGGTGGTGCTGTAGAAGGAGGGTTGCGGTGTCTTTTTTGGGATGACTCATCAAACATAGCAGCAAGCTCATCATCTGTCTCATCATCCTGATCATCCCCATCAATAGTAGCTAAGACCCATCCATCACCAGCCTTTTTCGCAATTTCCATATCGCGAAAGGTTGATATATCTAGATGATCCTTGGGAGTGATAGGAACTTTGAATTCTGGATTATGAGGAATCTCAAAGTGATTGCAATCCAAGTCACATACATACCAAAAAGTAGTTTTCCTTTGACTTTTGAGCTCATATCCTTAAATGCATCCACAAACCACCTAGCAACATCCACATCGATTCCTTGTCCCAAACCATCCAAAAGAAATAACTCCTTGCAACTGACAGCTCCATTGCTGTCTCCTCTAGCAAAAATCAAATAGGAGAGGAACCGATGTATAATTCAGAGAGCCGGGTCATAAATCCTTAAAGATTTTGCAGTCCGAACATCATACTGAGCAGAGCTAGTCAATGCTTCCCAAACCAGGGAAGGATCCCAATGACATGAAATTCGGCAAACCCCACTAGAATTAAGCTTAATCAGACCACCTAGAGCATCAGAAGATAATGAACGATTTATTTTCCCTAGCTTGAATGTTATATCACCTGTGGGACTCACAAGAAGTGTAGTGAAGAATTCATACACTAGCTCTAAGTATAAGTCATATGAATAATAAGTAAAATGGCTATGTCCAAATAGAGCTATGTAGTAATTAGTGACAGAATATTTCAGACCAATCATACCTAAATCAGTTAGTTTTCACCTTTGCTTTATGGTTTAAAAGAAATATAATAGAAGATTTATAATATAAGATTTGAAGAAAATGAGAGAGTGTGAGTTGGAATTTTGAAAGATTGAGAGAAAATGGGAGAGAGAGTGAAAAAGAAATCTGAAATTTGAATTAGAAATGAGAAGTCACGAAAGCGAGCTATTTAAATACTCGCATCTTCACGGACGTGAAGACCATTCACAGCCATGAAAGACAAGTCCAAAATTTTAAAAAGATACAGAGTGATTCTTCACAGGCGTATAAATATTTTAATAGGCATGACAATGTGTCATGGGCGTGAAAAGCAGGATTAAGGTAATTTTTCTAAAACAAAGGCAAATTGAGCTTTTGATTTTATGCTTTCATATGCATATGAATATAATTCATACTTTTGACAAAATTTTATGTAAACTGAGGTTAAAGTGATGAAAATTTATAAAATTCTCTCACTTAAGTCTCAATTTATCATGGAAACACATAAATTATTATAAGTGCTTATAAATGATGCAATATCATCACAAATCATTATGATCAATTATATCTTATTAAGAGAAAGCTAAAGGTAATACTTGAGAGGTATCAATCATACCTAATTCCCTTCTAATAAAATAGAATGCTTATTTGTCAAACGATTTCGTGAATATATCAGCAAACTGCTTCTTAGTATGCATATATTCAAAATTAATATGACCTTTGCTAACATGATCCCTAAGAAAATGATGCCTTATGTCTATATGCTTAGTGTGTGAGTGATGAATTGGATTTTTTGAAAGATTTATGGCACTAGTGTTTTCATATTTTATGGGAATGCAATTGAATGAATGTCCAAAATCTTCTAGTTAAGTTCTCATCCGTAGAAGTTGAGTGCAACAACTTGCGGCTGCTACATACTCTGCTTCCGTGGTTAATAGTGCAACTTAATTTTAGTTTTTAGAAAACCATAATACTAGCATATTTCCTAAAAATTGACAAGTGTCACTTGTGCTTTTTCTATCTATTCTACAACCACCATAGTTTGCATCGGAGTATCCATATAGATCAAATGAGGACCCTTTTAGATACCACAAACCTAAATTTGGTGTACCCACAAGGTATCTCATAATTCTTTTTACTCCAGCTATATGTGATTCCTTAGTATTAGATTGAAAACGTGCACACATGCAAACACTAAATAATATGTCGGGTCTAAATGTGGTTAAATAAAGTAATGATCCTATCATACTTCTATAAAGTTTAGAATCAACACATTTACCTTTATGATCAATCTCTATCTTAATTGAGGTACTCATAGGAGTAGGTTGAGGTTTGATTTTGTCCATGCCAAATCTTTTTAGTAACTCCTTGGTGTACTTGGATTGATAGATCAATATTCCAGCTCTAGTTTCTTGATTTGTAAACCCAAGAAGAAGTTGAGTTCTCCCATCATGCTCATTTTGAATTCACCTTGCATTGACTTAGAAAAATTCTTGCAAAGCTTTTCATTAGTAACACCAAAAATGATATCATCAACATATATTTGAACAATTAAAATGTCTTGCTTCTCATACTTAATAAAAAGAGTTGTATCAACTTTTCCTTTAGAAAAACCATTTTCAAGGAGAAATTGCTTAACCTCTCATTCCAAGCTCTTGAAGCTTGTTTTAAACCATACAAAGCTTTAGATAATTTAAAAACATGGTTTGAAAATTTGTCATGCTCAAAACCATGAGGTTTTTCAACATACACTTCCTCTTGAATAAAACCATTTAAAAATGCACTCTTAACATCCATTTGAAATAATTTAAAATTTTTATAGTATGCATAAGTAAGTAGCATTCTAATTGCTTCTAGTCTAGCTACTGGAGTATAAGTTTCAACGAAGTCAATACCTTCCTCTTGAGAGTATCCTTGAGCAACTAGCCTTACCTTATTTCTTACCACTATTCTGGATTCGTCTAATTTGTTATGAAATACCCATTTTGTACCAATTACCGGATGATCTTGAGGTCTAGGAACTAATGTCCAAACCTTGCTTCTTTAGAATTTATTTAGCTCTTCTTGTATGGCAATTATCCATTGATCATCTTCAAGTGCATCCTTGATTTTTTTGTCTCAACTTGTAAGAGAAATACAATATACTCACAAGTGTTGTGGACTTTTGATCTTGTCCTCACTCCTTGAAGTGGATCACCAATAATTTGAGTGTCCTTAACCTCATTTCTCACTCTTGGATAATGTGGTTTTTTGTGTTGATGTGTGGACTCAATTAAGTCAATTTCTTCATTTTCTTTGGAGTCCTTGCCAAAATCCATGCTATGCTCATCATGTTTCTCTAAGGATAAGTCTTCCATCATTTCTTCTATGCTTTTGTCTTCTTTATTCCTGTCAACATCCTTAGAAGGAAACTCATCAAACATAACATGTACAGATTCTTCAACTAAAAGAGTTCTTTTGTTGAAGACCCGATAGGCTTTGAAATGTATAGAATATCCAAAAAATATAGCTTTATCTGATTTGGCATCGAATTTTCCTAAGTTATCTTTGTCATTATTCAAAATAATGCATTTACACCAAAATGAATGAAAATATGCAACATTAGGTTTTCTTACTTTCCACAACTCATATGAGGTCTTTTTAAGGATTGGCCTAATCATTGCTCTATTTAAAATGTAGCAAGAAGTATTAACAACTTCAGCCCAAAAGTATTTAGGCAAGTTATTTTCACAAAGCATTGTTCTTACCATTTCAACTAAAGACCTATTCTTCCTTTCAACAGCACCATTTTGTTGAGGAGTCCTAAAAGCTGAAAAGTTATGAGATATGTCATGCTCTTTAAAATAATTTTCAAAATCTGAATTTTCAAACTCTTTTCCATTATCACTCCTAATACTAGAAATAGCATATCCTTTTTGAGTTTGTAAAGATTTTAAAAGAGGTATTAAAGCATGAAATGCATCATGTTTATGAGTAAGAAAAAGCACCTAAGTGAATCTAGAATAGTCGTCAACACAAACAAGACAATAATACTTTCCACCAAGGCTTACAGTTCTAGTTGGACCAAAAAGATCAATATGCAAAAGTTGTAAAGGTTTAGAAGTTGAAACAACATTTTTTGGTTTAAAAGAACTTCTAGAGTGTTTGCCTTTAGCACATGCATCACAAAAACTTTCCCTTTTGAAAATTAACTTTGGTAAACCTTTGACTAAATCCTTTTTAGGAAGTTTTGAAATTATATCCATACTAGCATGTCCAAGTCTTCTATGCCATAAGGATGTGTCCTCATTTTTGGATGCAAATATACAAAGATTTACTTGAGATGCATTATTTAGGTCCACATAGTATATATTCCCCTAGTGATAACCCATTAAAGCTATCTAATTTGTTTTGATGTCTGCTACTTTACATGCAAGAGATTCAAAAATATCTTTATTTCCTCTATCACATAATTGGCTAATACTAAGAAGATTATGTTTCAAATTATCAACAAATAAAACTTTGGATAGAGATACATCACCATTGCAGATAGAGCCGATATTGATGATTTTACCTTTGGAGTTGTCACCAAAACTAATATTTCCATTTTTGGAGTTGAGTTGTCACACCCCATCACCACCGGCACAACGGTCCTAGGGCAAGGGTAGGCATAAGGCCACCATAAACCCGTAGAACCCTTAACTAAACCTGTCTCATATATAACAACATACATTTATCCAAAGTAAAATATCATATTTCATAAATCATCATTTTATATCAGGACATCTCCACTTGTTCCCTACAGATCAAAAGATAGTTCTAACATCAATATGGAACAAATGAGAGTCTACAAATGTCATCCATGGCAACAAAATCAAAACCATTCCATATCTATCTATGGAGGTCTAAAAGAATACTTCTCAATAGACATGATTATACATATACATTACAAAATAATATCCAAAATAATTACATCCAAGCTTCTTGTGAAGAAAAAATCAAGAAGCTCTATCCTCTGGATTAGCTCTCTCTCGAGCTACACTAGTACCTGAAACCACAGAAGAGGGATGAGCCTTCAACTCAATAAGATATGAACTACATAATGCTTTAGGTTAATTAAGAATCTAAATATCAAATCGTGAACATATACATATACTTGGGTATGCAAGAAGTTTAAGCTTGTACTTGAAGAAGAATATGAGTGCTTACAACGAATAGCACTATCAAATTATATCATAAATTAAATCATAGTTCTCATTTAGAATATAAGAATGCCTGCAAAGGATGGCATTATCAAATCACATATAAGATAGAACTAAAATCATATCATAACGTATCAATAGCCTTGCTATCTTAACGTAACATATATGCTTGCGTGGGCATATGCCTAGAGCTCATGGCCCCCTCTAGGTGGAACACTGATAAAAACCCTATCAGCTGGGCTCCCATTGTGCACATGGACCAATGAATTTACTCTCATTGGGAAAAGTGTTCTATACTTATGTATATCAAAGGATTATTATAATCATGCATATCAAAGGCTTGTTCATGATCTTGGTCCAAGAAAAATAACCAAGTCATTCTTATATTTTAAGTGATTACATTAAGGAGGTTATCCAATAAAGATTTCATATCATAAGGAACATATATGAACATTTAACAATTTATCTCACAAGGAGAAAATATACATATATGTAATTCATAACTTACCTCTCAGCAAAACTTTTCATAATTAAGCTCAACACTTGATTAAATGAAAATCCTCATCAATTTCTTGAATTGTCCAAGCCTAATCAAAATTCTCAAATTCTACAAATTAAGGTTTCTCAATTAATAATACATAATATGGTTCCTTATAATTTTAACCATCTTATAGTCTCTATTATTGTTTCCTAACATCAATTTAATTCATCTCTTAAAGAAAATTTGAAAAATAAGAACATAATTATTATTCACATCACTATTCATCAAAATTCATAAATTCTGGTACCTTCCATATTAACCATAATTAATAGCCTTAAATGCTCATAATAGGTTCTGTATAACTCATAAATAATTATTCTAACTACCAAAAATCTTAATCTAAAAAGAAAATGAAGTTTGGAAAAAATCACCTTATTTCTCCAAAAATGAGTTCTTGAAGGATCTGGGCTTGAAAATGATGATTGAAACCTTTGAAAGAGTTAATTTAGTGATTTAATGTATTAATTCTGAGTTTTAATACATTAAAAAATAAATGGAACAAATTAAAGAGAGATAGGAGAAGAAATGAATAAGAAAGAAAGAAAAGAGAAGAAGTTATCGTGAAAAAAAAAATGGCTACTACTTCTCTTTTAAATAAACTACTGTCTCACTAGAATTTCCACTTCGTCAATCCCACTTCGCCAATCTTACTTTACTAAATTCCACTTCGGCATATTCCACTTTGCCAACCTCCACTTCACCAAATTTCACTTCAGCAAACCCCATTTCGGCAAATCCCACTTCACCAAATTATACTTCGCCAAATCCCACTTCGCCAAATTTCACTTCAGCATATTCCACTTCGCCAATCTCAACTTTGTCAAATTTCACTTTGGCATATTCCACTTCGTCAAATCTCCACTTCTCCATATTTCACTTCGGCATATTCCACTTCGCCAATCTCCACTTCACCAAATTCCACTTCGGTATATTCCACTTCGGCAAATCCCACTTTGCCAATCTTACTTCGCCAAAATCCACTTCGCCAATCTCCACTTGGCCAAATTCCACTTCATCATATTCTGCTTCACCAATCTCCACTTATCCAGATCGATCAGCCTCTATCCACCTAGAAATCGAGGAGCCAGCTCACACTACCTATTTCTGCCGAGCTGGAAAACCTTCCTCGTCAACTCGCACTAAACCAGCTTGCAAATGAGATACATACATCTAAACTCCTCCATTCTTTTTGTCACTTAAAATAGACACTTAGGGGTCCAACATATCCAAAATTCAGATCAAGAGGAGATCTATACATTTTATGGTAAATTTCTAAATTTTCCTCTGACTTTACTCTCCAAGTACTATCCGAGCAGGTCTGGTTAAAGTAGATCTCTCTTAAGATACAATTATCCAATCTCCTTAAAATTTACAACCATCTAAATAACACATAAAGGAACATTTTTTATATTTACACTTTTGACTCACTCAGCCTCTAACATTCTCAAAATAAACAAGCAAACTCAGACTTTCTGCAGGAAATAGCAAACTAGACAAGTTCTAGTCGAGGAAGCATATCTACTCACATACACACACATAAAATTTGATAAAATAGTTCTATAGACTTAAAGATAAGATATAAATCTACAACTCTTATGTTTTACACTTTTTCAAATTATTCCTTAAAGATCATGAAAACTGACTCACAAAATTCTTCCTAAACACAGACTCTGAAATTATCAAAACACTAATCTATCCACAATCATCTCAATAAACATGCATAAAAAAAAATTAACAGGTATTACATTCTTCCCCCCTTAAATAAATTCATCCTCGAATTTAAAGAACTTACTTTAAACTTGAAATAGGTGGGGATACTTGGCTCGCATAACTTGCTCACTTTCCCAAGTGCACTCTTCCATTACTTGATTCTTCCATAAGACCTTAACCATTTCTATCTCTTTGATCCTTAACTTTTTGATCGTTTTATCAACAATTGCCACAGGAACCTCTTCATAAGTCAAGTCTTATTGAAGATCTACTGCTTAATTTTATAACACATGAGAAGAATCTGCCACATACTTTCGAAGCATTGACATATGGAATACTGGATGCACACTGTCCAAATTTGGTGGCAAGGCTAACCTATATGAAACCTCTCCAACCTTATCTAAAATCTCAAATAGTTCGATGTATCTTGGAGATAACTTGTCTTTCTTACGAAACCTTAAGACTCCTTTCATAAGTGAGACCTTTAAGAATACTAAGTCTCCAACTACAAATTGAAGGTCTTTCCTCCTTGGATCGGCATAACTCTTCTGTCGACTGAAGGTCGTCTTCAATCTTTCCCTTATGAGTGGAACCTTCTCTACTGTATAATGAATCAATTCAGGCCCTTTGATATGTTTCTCTCCCACTTCACCCCAACACAAAGGAGACCTACACCTTCTACCATATAAAGCTTTATAAGGAGACATCTGAATCGTCGAGTGATAGCTATTGTTATAGTCAAACTCTATCAATGGCAAGTGTTTATCCTAATTTCCTCCAAAATCTAGAATGCACGTCCTTAGCATATCTTCTAGAGTTTGGATAGTTCTCTCTGACTGCCCATCCGTCTGCAGATAAAAAGTTGTGCTGAAATCAAGTTGAGTACCCAAAGACTCTTATAATTTCTGCCAAAACCTTAAAGTAAACTGGGTACCTCTATCGGATATGATGAAAATTGGTATTCCATGGAGTCTCACTACCTCATCAATATATATATGTGCATACTGAGAAGATGTGTAGGTTGTTTTGACTAGCAAAAAGTGAGTTGACTTGGTCAATCTATCAATAGCTACCCATATTGAGTCATACCCACTTCAAGTCCTTGGCAACCCTACAACAAAGTTCATGGTTATTCTCTCCCATTTCTATTCTAGCAAAGGTAACTGTTGAAGTAGTCCCGAAGGTTTCTGATGCTCAAATTTCACTTATTAGCAAGTCAAACATCTTGCCACAAACTTAGGTACATCCTTTTTCATTCCACTCCACCAATAGGTATTCTTAATGTCATGGTACATCTTCGTTGCACCTGGATGCACATTATACTTGGTTTGATTTGCCTCCTTAAGAATCATATCCCTCAAATCATCAACTGCTAGAACACATAACCTGTTACCATGTCTCAACATGCCATTAGTCACAACAAATCCTGGAGCTTTTTCTGATCCCACATGGTACTTTAGCTTCACCAACTGAGGATCTTTGTCTTGAGCTTCTCTAATCTGATCAATGAGAATCGGCTTGACTTGGAAATATGCTAAAAGCACTCCTGAATTTGACAAATCCAAATTGATGCCCATATCATGCAATCTCTGCATTTCCCTCACTAATGATCTTCTACTCACTTGGATATGGGCTAAGCTTCCCAAAGACTTCCTACTCAATGCATCTGCCACTACATTAGCTTTTCCTGGATGTTATAAGATTTTACAATCATAATCCTTAAGCAATTCAACCCACCTTCTTTGCCTAAGGTTAAGATCTTTTTGTTGAAATATATATTTCAAACTCTTGTGATATGTGAAAATCTCACACTTCTCTCCATACATATAATGTCTCCATATCTTCAAGGCAAACACAACTGCAGCCATCTCAAGATCATGTGTTGGATAATTTCCCTCATGCTTCCTCAACTGTCTAGAAGCATAGGCTATCACCTTACCATGCTACATAAGCATATAACCAAGCCCTACTCTCGATGCATCACAATACACCGCATATCCTTCTTCACCAGATGACAAAGCTAAGATAGGTGTCATGGTGAGACAAGTCTTTAACTTTTAGAAACTCCTATCACAAGCATTTATCCATAGGAATTTCACTTGCTTCTGGGTAAGCTTACTCAAAAGAGATGCAATCTTGGAGAAGTCTTGAACAAATCTTCGGTAGTAGCCTGCCAATCCCAAAAAACTTCTAACTTCTGTAATATTTGTGGGTCTAGGCCAACTAAGAATTGCATCCACCTTCCTAGAATCAACTTCAAGCCCATCATTGCTCACTATGTGTCTTAGAAAGCCCACACTCTCAAGCCAAAACTCACACTTTGAAAGTTTAGCAAATAGCTGATGCTCTCTCAAAGTCTGCAACACAATCCTAAGATGTTCCCTATACTCTTCTTCACTCTCAAAATACATAAGAATGTCATCAATAAACACAATAACAAACTTGTCCAAAAATGGCTTGAAGACCCAGTTCATCAAGTTCATAATTGCAGTTGGTGCATTAGTCAATCCAAATGGTAATACTAAAAACTCATAGTGACCATATCTTGTTCGGAAAGTTGTCTTTAACACATTCTCATCCCGAATCCTCAATTGATGGTAACCTGATCTCAAGTCTATCTTAGAGAAATGACTTGCACCCTACAACTGATCAAATAAATCATCTATCCTTGGCAAAGGATACTTATTCCTGATAGTTATCTTGTTGAGCTGTCTGTAATCTATGCATAATCTCATATAACCATCCTTTTTCTTCACAAAGAGTATAGGTGTACCCTATGGGGAACTACTAGGTCTGATGAATCCTCTTTCAAGCAAATCTTGTAATTGAGTCTTTAACTCTCTCAATTCTACTAGTTTTATACGATATAGAGGAATAAAAATCGGATTTGTGCTAGATAGCAACTCAATACCAAATTATATCTCTCTATCTGGTGGCAAATCAGGTAACTCTTTAGGAAATACATCCGAAAACTCTCTAACAACAGGAATCTGATCCAAATATTTTACTTCCTTTTGAGTATCTCAGACATAAGCCAAATATCCTTAGCATCCTTTCTTCATCAATCTCTTCGCCTATAAGGCTGATATAATATTATATGGTGCTTCACTCCATTCCCTTTGGAACTCAAACTCCTCACTCGAATGTGGCTTAAAGACTAACTTCTTCCCATTGCAATATATGGTTGCATAATACTTGGACAACTAATCCATGCCCAAAATCATATCAAATTCTAACGCAGACAACACAATCAAATCTACTTCTAAACTCTTACCACCTATGCTAACCACACAAGATGGATAAAAATCAAGAACTTCAATCTTTTCCTCTAAAGGAGTCGATACTACGAAAGCATTCTTAAGTAATTTACATGGCTTATTCAATTTCTTTGCAAAACATGAAGAAACAAATGAATGTGTAGTTCCTGAATCAAACAACACTCTAGCATTCAAAATTTGAATAGGAAGAATACCTGTGACCACAATGTTAGAAGTTTGGGCCTCCTGCTGCGTAAGAGCAAACACTCTTCCTCTACCTCTTTCCATAGGTGCCTGACCGATAGCTTGACCAAAAGTCTGACCTAAACCTTTACCTGCCTCTAGAGTCTTACCCAAAATACCACAGCTTACGTAGAACTTCTAACCAACACTCCTCTCTCTAACCATTTGAACTGTTGTCTGAGAAGACTGGGGTCTAGCTCCAAAAGAAGGTTGTGGACAATCCTGACCTAACATGCACCTGACCTAAAGAAACAAGGTCCTCTATGAAGCTTACCACACGTAGGACAAGAAGGATTAGAAGTCCTAGGTGGTGCAGAACTGATTGTACTATAACTCATCTGAGAAGCGAATCTAGAGGGATTTGGTCTCTGCTGTGATCTCCCAGAAGGTCCTCTATATCCACTCAGGGAAGCTGATTGGTGAGAGATATTCATACTCTTTACCCCGCTATCCTGTCTGGAGGAACTTCTAATCTTTGCCTTCTTCTTCTCTTCCCTTTCTGATCTAACCTCCATCTTTCTATTCTCTATTACTCTAGCCTTATCCACAAGATTAGAGTAAGAGTCAAACTCAAGAGCAGCCAAAAATTTAAACAATAGAGCTATAAGTCCTCTATGGAGCCTCTGAATCCGTTCTGATTCTGTAGGCACAAGGGCTGGAGCAAACTTACTCAACTGACTAAATTTCTTCGCATACTCTGAAATAGTCATACCATGAGTCTAAACCAACCTCTCAAACTCAATGGACTTAGCCTTCCTCAAACTTTTTAGAAGGAACTCATTAAGAACCAACTCTTTGAACCTCTCCTAAGACAACTCTTCATTACCCCAAAGCATACCCGGAATACTCCGTCTAAACCAATCTTTAGCTTCGGCCTTCATCAAATATCCCACAAACTCAATCGCCCTTCTATCGGGGATCCTCAAAATCTGAATTTTCTCCTCTATCTCCTCAAAAAAATCTATAGGATCGACCTCACCTTTATACTCTGAAGGTTTGAGCTTCAAGAATTTCTCAAATGAAACTTCCTCAACCTGAGGTACCACTGCTGGTGGGGTGGAGGAACTACAGGAGGAACTGGAACATCAGGAACTACATACACTGGGGGAGTCTGCTGCTGCCTCTGCTTAGTAATGGACTCAGCTATCATCTTATAGTTCCTCTATAACTGATTCAACTGTTGGTCCATATAAACCACATCTACTGATGGCTCTGGAGGAACGTCATCACCTCCCACTCTACCCACCGACCTTTCTTCAGAAGGTAACTTTCTTCTAGGAAAGCCTCTACCACGTCCTCTTCCTCGCCTCGGAGGCATCTCGATACTAATAAGAGAAACAAAGCAAACTTAGACTCAAAACACAAGATTAATGCAGATCTATTCAAAGGAATACACAACTTTGACATGACATGAATCCTATGCTCTGTAGTCATCTTGATCAAGCACTTATACTAGAGAACTTGCACATCTATCTATCTATCTTATAATTATAAACCTATAGCACTGATCGACCTTTGTCACACCCCATCAACACCGGTGCAACGATCCTAGGGCAAGGGTAGGGATAAGGCTACCATAAACCCGTAGAACTCTTAACATGACTTGTCTCATATATAACAACATACACTTATCCAAAGTAAAATATCATATTTCATAAATCATCATTTTATATCAGGACATCTCCACTTGTTCCCTACCGATCAAAAGATAGTTCTAACATCAATATGGAAAAAATGAGAGTCTACAAATGCCATCCATGGCAACAAAATCAAAACCATTTCATATCTTTCTACGGAGCTCTAAAAGATTACTTCTCAATAGACATGATTATATATATATATATATTACAAAATAATATCCAAAATAATTACATCCAAGCTTCTTATGAAGAAGAAATCAAGAAGCTCTATCCTCTGAATTAACTCTCTCTCGAGCTACACTAGCACCTGAAACCACAGAAAAGGGATGAGCCTTCAACTCAATAAGATATGAACTACATAATGCTTTAGGTTAATCAAGAATCTAAGTATCAAGTCGTGAACATATACATATACTTGGGTATGCAAGAATCTTAAGCTTGTACTTGAAGAAGAATATGAGTGCTTACAACGAATAGCACTATCAAATCATATCATAAATTAAATCATGGTTCTCATTTAGAACATAAGAATGCCTGCAAATGATGGCATTATCAAATAACATATAAGATAGAACTAAAATCATATCATAACGTATCAATAGCCCTGCTACTTTAATGTAACACATATGCTTGCGTGGGTATATGCCTAGAGCTTATGGCCCCCTCTAGGTGGAACACTGATAAAAACCCTATCAGCTGGGCTCCTATTGTGCACATGGACCAATGAATTTACTCTCATTGGGAAATGCGTTCTATACCTATGTATATCAAAGGGTCATTATAATAAGGTATTCTCAAAAATTCAAATTCGTCCAGAGACTATTTATCATACATATCAAAGGCTTGTTCATGATCTTGGTCTAAGAAAAATAACCAAGTCATTTTTATATTTTAAGTGATTACATTAAGGAGGTTATCCAATAAAGATTTCATATCATAAGGAACATATATGAACATTTAACAATTTATCTTATAAGGAGAAAATATACATTTATGTAATTCATAACTTACCTCTCAGCAAAATTTTTCACAATTAAGCTCAACACTTGATTAAATGAAAATCCTCATCAATTCCTTGAATTGTCCAAGCCTAATCAAAATCCCCAAATTCTATAAATTAGGATTTCCTCAATTAATAATACATAATATGGTTTCTTATAATTTTAACCATCTTATAGTCTCTATTATTGTTGCGACTTTGCGGTACTGCAAGTATACAGGTCGCGTGGCAAGTAATAGTGATGAGTAAGTATCGTTCCCACGAGGAAGGGGATATCAACGAATCACTCCTAATTATTGCTATTATTTGGAAAATAATAAGGTTGGGT
>CANXYC010238758.1:0-10581 GCA_948193065.1 Aleurites moluccanus | reverse complement strand
TATTTGTGTGTTTTGATTTCTTAGGCATAGTCCAATTTTAGAGGAGATGCTGTCGAATTTTCTTCAGCATTTTATAGTTATTTTGAATGATATTTGTTTGATGCATGCCATATAGATAGGTTATTGGGTTCTACGTGGTACTGGTCGCCTATGCATCACCCGTACCCTAGAACCGTCACGACTTCTGAGATAGGTCGTGACAGCCAAGCATGGGTGTATTGATCATGATGACATGGGCGTGATTGGGCCGTGCTACTCAACTTCTCAGGCTCAGGCCCAATCTATTCCTAAGTTGGTTTCTTAATCCATTTTTAAACCCAACTTTGACCCGATCTCCTGATTTGTATAATTTCTCACCAAAAATACCTAAAAACGGGGAAAATATAGAAAAAATCTAGTCAATACTTTATTAGCAATTATTAAAAATACTATCAAATATAACTAAAAACTATTTAAATATAATAAAAATATTATTAAATATATAGAAAAAACAGTGACAAAAATATGTCGATCAGTTAATATTAGGGTTTCAAAAATTATTCTATCTTCAAAATATCATCTATTTATAGTCTTCAATGTCTTGTAATAAGTTATGACTGTTTGGAGCTCATATAATGCATATCAGGTCTTGAAAAAAGTTTCTAACTGCTATAAATTTCATCTGCTCCATCTGATGTGACAGCCCAACTATTAGTAATAGGTGTTATCACACTATAACGGTCGTTCAATGTGAAACTATAATGGGCATAAAGAGCTATAATGGTTGATCAATTTGTTCACTGTATCTTCTTTTAAATTCTAACACATCTTCTATAAAGGCTGTTAAAATATAGTAACAGTCGTTCTTCATTGTAATGCTTGTTACATACTGTAACGAACGTTAAATTTTGTTATGTCTTTTTGTCCAATTTGAACACTTTACTTATAACGGTCATTAATGAAGTGTAATAAGTGTTCCATCATTGTAACAAGCGTTCCATTTTGTAATAGGCATTAAAAATATTTATGTGTCTTTCTGTCCATTTTCATCATAATTCTATAACGGCCGTTACATGCTTGTAATGGCAATTACTGATTTTTGTAAAAAAAAAAGTTTGAACTAGATATTGTCATGACTTACTTTTAGGCTGCAACGGTCCTAGGGCATGGGTAGACCTAAGGTTATTGGAAACCCGTAGAACCCATGAACAATCCAATTATCAATCATTCAATCAATCTTAACTCATTCATCAATGCTTAAATCTCATTTATTACTTATAAATTTTATAGAAATTTTGTTAGAGTTTTCTTTGTAATTTTAATGTTATTTCAGACCCAAAACGGGTCTTTCAAAAATTATACAGTCTACACAAAATAATATTTTGCACTCCCAATAATTTGTCTTCCTTGTATCCTCAACTTCACAGTTTCACAAACATACATAGCACTTCTAAATCTCTTTAAAAACATGTGAATTTCATTTTAGCTTTTTCCGTATCACTATCATTATCACTTCATTATCATTATTATTAAGCATTACATATTATAGTTATTCATTACTAAACTTTAATAGCAAATCACATTACATTTTAAGGTCACTTAATTGTCAATTACTTCACTGATCATATATCACTATAGTACTTAATCATCTAATTATTCACAGTACCATGAAGCTCTAAGAATTAACACTCACGACATTTAGAGAATAAAAGTATACCTTGATGTACTTGACATCCCAAGTCGGAAAAGAAATTGACTTGGAATTAGCTTCCTCTATCTCATCCCTGTAAAAATTATAAACCATTATTTGGTGAGTATAAAATACTCAGTGAGCATGTATATATCATTAAACAAGTGATATAAGCATATGATAACAAAGAATAATAATGGTAATCAAGTATCAATAATTACAATGAATGGATATCAATATATTCATTTTAACATGTCAAGGTTAATTAATTTTCACACCAAATATCTTTGGAAGTTTGGAACAGGTAACAATCAAATCAAAGAAAGAATGATCAGTAATGGTAAGCAATAAGATATAAGCTTGGAATCAATGAATAGGTAAACAATACTTGTATCATGTAGATAAGACAGATAAAGGGCCATGAAACTCGTATCACATATATTAATCACATATCCATATACATAAGATTGATCAGGTCTTATGGTTAGGACAATTAACCCTTCCCAGCTAGAGTATCATGTATAGTCAATGTGCACATTGCCGACGGTATGTACACACTATCCCGTTGGGAGGCAGCTCTGTCAAATCTCATGTAAATAGCCAATGGAAATCAATAACAATATCCAATATTTATTAGGAACATTACTGTACAATGGCTTTCAATCGATACACATGGGTTTACTTGTCAATCAGTGTGAATAAATTCCATTAATCATGTATCGGTTTCTTTACTTGATACAAGGGTAGCTATCAACAATAAACATCATGGAATATGGTTAAACATTTGATGTGCATACTTTTAGAAACATTTTGGTACATGGTCAATCAAGCACAATAGGCATTTCAATATCAATAATAATCAATGAATATGGATAATTTCAATATTTAGGAAGATCAAAGAATGATCAACAATAGCAAAGTGGCATTTAATCAAGAAGGAAATATGTTCATTGGTTCAACAAATCGAAATATAGATATGCATAACGATGTATACATTACTCACCATAACTTATGACTTGAACATTTTCCTTTTCCTTTATCCTTGATTCTTTGCCTTATCACTTATGGTACCAATCATGTCTCTTATTCATTCTTAACTCTACATATCCAATTAATTTCTATTTAGATACTATCTAACATAAAGTTTCATTACTTATACTTATATTAAAGAAAATTCCTCAAATTTCCAAGTTTTAGGTTTTACCTATAAAGAACCTTTACTGACAGCCTATGTTTCATTACTCATATCTCTCTCTACACTTATCCAATTACTTCAATTCTTATTCCTAATTAAACTAGACATATTAAGTTTTAACATATCCAAAATTCACATTAATCCCACTGCTACACAATATATGGTGTCAATTTAAACTTAAGCTTATAACCAGCCCTACTACCCTGCATTCTGCCTGCAATCCTATTCTGGCAGTCTGTATTTTTTTATCCCATAACTCAATTTATACTTATCCAATTACTGCAATTCTTTTTTCTATTGAAAATAGACATATATATTATAACATATCCAAATTCAGAATATTTGGATCACTGTACAATTATTAGTGAATTTCCAACTTTAAACTACTGTCCTGAAATCTCTATCCAAATAGACCTTATTTCCATGCTTATAATTAATTCTGTGCTTATCCAATTACAAAACCATTTTATAGACATTTATATAACATATAAACAAACATCTTTCATGTTTAACACTTTCTCTAATTCAGAAATTAAGATCGTCATGTCCATAGAATTCAGTAGCCTATGTTCTGTTTATCAGTCAATCCGGGCATATTACACTCATGACTTAATATCTCATAAATCACAAATCGAATTGAAAAATAAAAACCTTTTATAGAATTATAGATAAGACATAAATGAACACTTTTTATGTTTTACACTTCTTTTAATTTTGTCTCTATCATTATATACAATAAAAATACATTATCATTTTTCCATAACCCTAATTTTGAATCATTCATAGTTTTTATTTAATAACTCTTTATTAACTTTGAATTTTACAAATTCCTTTTATAGACATATAATTAATATATTTATCTACAACTTTTATGTTTTGTCCATCCTCAAATTCAGTCATTAAAATTTTAGAATATTAACCACAAATTACTGCCTCAAATTAGATTTCAGAAACTATATAAATTCTAGCTCATTCTTTGCATTTTTAACTTAATTACCTCAATTGTTTACCAAATAAAACCTTAGAACTCTTAAATTAAACTAAAAACTAAAGTTTAGGAAATTTACCTTAAACTTGAACCATTAAATTCCTTCTCTTTTTTTGTTCCACCAAATAACTTCACATAATCTCCATCAACTTCCTTTCTCCACTTTTCTTCTTCTCATCAATTTTCCTATCTATTTTTGTTGGTTAATTTGGAAGGGTTAAGAAAAATATTTCTTTGGTTGCTTCCTCCATTAGTGGTTCAGCCAACACTTCTTAATAGCTATCTACATCATCTTTTTATATACACCAAAAGCCAACTCAAAAAGAAATGAAGAAAAAAAAAAGAATTCTCTACAATTTTGCTTATTTGTCACCTTTTCAATTAATTGATAAATCAATTAATTATTTTCCATCAAAAATCTTCTCTTCACCCACTATGGCTGGACACATGTGCTCCTTTCTAGAATAGGTGGGTCCCACAATTTTGTTTAATTATATTTTGGCCCAAAATTTTCCTTATTTACATTTTGACCCCAAAACTTTTTGTAATTGATTCTGTCTATTCTATTTAAATTCAATCTCAAGTGTGGGGAGTGAAATACCTAATTTTAAGTTGTTCTATTACTTAAAAATAGTTCTAGAACAATTCTGAATCCTAGACAGTGGATTTTCATAATTACCGTCAAAGTTGTCATAAATTACGATTTTGCCATTACTCTTATTTTCAGTATTCCAAAATATTTTTCAAAACTTTCTTTTCACCTTAATTTCACATAAAATTAACTAACTTAATCCCCTCAGGTTTGAGTCAGAAATTCTTAAATTAGTCGGACTGCTATTTTTTCGGCAGTGTAATTAATACCAATATTTTCCGGAACAGTATCTCAAAAGTGGTCCGGTTGAGACTCAAAAATTCCTGAGTATTACACTCTACCATTCTTTGTATATTTCAATAATCGATTGAGCCTATTCATACTTAAATTAATATTATATCCGTTACTATAGTCTGTTATATCCATATTGTCTTTTGTACTTCCTCAACATTCATTGCTCGGCCTGCTGGGGTACTACAGACGCAAACAAGTTGTATTTTTGTTTTTTTTAACACAAACATAGTTAGTTATTACAAGAGTAAAGATAATCAATATGAAGCATAAATAATTACAAGTTTGTAACTCATCATCAAAATCATTGAAGGCCAACATTTTTGTCACACCCCAACTCCAATGGTGCAATGGTCCTAGGGCAAGGGTAGGCTTAAGGCCACCATAAACCCGTAGAACTCTCATATCCTGGATCTCATACATATTTCATATTACATTATATATGATTATCATTAAAACATTCATTTCAAAGATTTAAGTAATCACCATTCATATATATATATGTTTATCATTTAGGAATTTCCTCTTGTTCCTTACCGATCAAAAGATACTTCCCACATCACTAAGGAATAAGGATAACCCAATTATAACAGTTTAGTCATCAAAATATTATCATCCTCAACGTCTAACTACGGAGCTCTAGAGTACACTCCCAATATATACAGTACCAAAATATAATTCAATAAATATATATATAAATCAAAATGATTATAATGGAGGCTTCTTGGAGGAATGAATCAAGAAGCTCTGTCTTCTATATTAGCTCCCTCTCGAGCTACACTATCACATGAAATCCACAGAAGAGGAGTGAGCCTTCAACTCAATAAGATATGAACATGCAATATAAAAGAAATACCTCATTCCAAAGGGAAGGTCAATCCAAAGAACATGGGTAAGAAAAATATCAAATGGTTATGCTTACAAGAACAGAAGTGCTCACAATCGAATAGCACTATCAAATTACATGGTAGAACTACAGAGTGCATCAGTATCCTTGCTACCTATCACAACAAAGCGCATCGGTAGTCCTTGCTACCTTATCGCAAACACATGCTTGGCCAGGCATACGCCTAGAGCTCATAGTCCTCTTTAGGTGGAACACTGATAAAAACCCTATCAGCTAGGTTCTGAAAGTGCACAATGGACCAATGAATTTACTCTCATTGGGAAGAGCATTCTATCCATAGGGTCATACATTTGCAATTTCACAAGAAACATATTGGTCACAAGACCATCAATATATAACATAAATTTAGTCGAGTTAACAAATAGGTTTCATATGAACTTGGTCCAAAGAAAGATGACCAAGTCATTTACAAGATAAATATAGTAATCACTTGAAACAATTATAATTTGATTGAGAATAACATGAGAACTTTATTTAATAGGCCAATAATACAATGGCATACTGATGAACATTAGTAAGGCTTGGGCAAATCATTTCAAAGAAACAATATGTATATGCAATGTTCATACTTACCTCTACACAATTTATACTTGTATTCCCCTCAATAGCTAGCTCAAACAATAATCTCCTCTAATTTCTTGAGTTCTCTTCACCTATGAAAATTTTCCCAAATATTCAAAATTAGGGTTTTCCTTAATCAATAGTACATAATATGATTCCTTAAAATTTTAACCATATCATAGTTTCTATTTTTGATTTCCAATATCAATTTAATTCATCTCTTAAAGAAAATTTGAATTTAATTTTGAAATTACTGTTCACGTCACTATTTATGATAATCCATATATTCTGATTTCTCCCACATTAATTACCATTAATAGCCTCCAAATGCGTGTAATAAATCCTATATACCCATAATTAACTATCCTAACTACCAGAATTTATTAATCTAACAAGAAAATGACATTTGAAGAAAATTTACCTTATTTCTCCAAAACTGATTTCCTAGAGAAAATCTGTTTGAAACTGAAGATTGATGCCTTAAAATGTGATAATCTAGTGATTTAATGCATTAATTTTGAGTATTAATGTATTAGAAAATAAATGGAAGCAATCTGAGAAGAACATAAGAAGAACGAAGAGAAGAAGAAGAAAAATCGTGAAGAAAATCGCTACTGGGCACTGGTTAAATAGGCTACTGCCTCAAAATTTCCACTCGCCAGCTCACCTCTCTAATCCGCTTTAGCAATGCCATCTCGCATAAGCCAGATCACAATTGCCACTTCGCCAATCCTCTCCGGCAAAGCCACTTCGCCAAAGCCACTTCGCCAATCCCACTTCGCATATGCCACCTCGCCAAAACTCTCCTCGCCTAAATCCACTTCGCATATGCCACCTCAGCAATGCCTCTTCGCCAAACTTGCCTCGCCTAACTCCACTTCGCATATGCCACCTCGGCAATGCCTCTTCGCCAAACTTGCCTCGCCTAACTCCACTTCACATATGCCACCTCGGCAATGCCTCTTCGCCAAACTCCTCTTCGTCAATTTCCACTTCGGCAATCTCACTTCATCACTTCGCCTGCTCACATTGTCGGCTAGCAAATGCCACGTTGCATTTGCCGGTTCGCAAATACCAGTTTCTGTCGAGCTGGAACTCTTCCTCGACAACTTATATTTAATCAGCTCGTAAATGAGTTACAAACATCCAAACTTCCTGATTCTTTTTGTTGCTTAAAATATACACTCAGGGTTCCAACATATCCAAATTTCAAATCAAAATGATATCTACACAGACCATGGTGAATTTTTAAATTTCACCCTGACTTTATTGCCTAAACTCATCCGAACAGGTCTGAGTAATTCCACTCTCTACTGAGTTATACTTATCCAAATCTCCTGAAATTTTACAGCCAATATCATAACACATAAAGGAACATTTCTCATGCTTACATTTTTGACTCATTCAGCATCAATCATTCCCAGAAAAATCAAACATTCCCAGATCCCTGCAGCAAATAATGAACCAGACAGGTTCTGGTCAAGGAGGCATAACTCTTCACACACATAGAATTTTATAGAACTATTTTACAGAATTAAATATGAGATATAAATCTACAACTTTTATGTTTTTCAATTTACCAAATTATTTCTTTAAGATCATGAAATCAGCCTCACAAAAATCCTCCCTGCAATCAGAAATTCTGAATTCCTTAAAACACTTCTATATCCTAAATTATTTCAACAAACATACAATTTATTAAAATAACAACAAAATTGACAGATATTACATTATTCCCCCCTTAGATAAATTCGTCCTTGAATTTATAAATAGCCTGTCTTAAACCTGAAATAAGTAGGGATACTTGTCTTGCATGCTTTGCTCACTTTCCTAAGTACACTCTTCCATGGCTTGATTTTTCCATAGGATCTTAACCATTGGTATATCTTTATTCCTTAGCTTTTTAACCATTCGGTCCACAATTACAATTGGAGTTTCTTCATATGTCAAATATGGTTAAAGATCCACTTTTGAAACTTGTAGTACATGAGAAGGGTCGACAACATACTTACGAAGCATCGATACTTGAAACATTGGATGCACACCATCCATGCTAGGTGGCAAAGCTAACTTGTATGAAACCTCTCCAACCTTACTCAGAATTTCAAAGGGTCCAATAAATTGTGGAGACAGCTTGCCTCTCTTGCCAAACCATAGAACTCCTTTCATTGGAGAAATTTTTAGAAATACAAAGTCTCCAATGGAAAACTGAAGATCTTTCCTCTTTGGGTCGACATAGCTCTTTTGGTAACTAAAAGTTGTCTTCAATCTTTCTCGGATCAGTGGAACCTTTTCTGATTTATATCTTATAAACTTTGGTCCTTCAATATACTTTTCTCCAACCTTATCCCAACACAAGAGAGATCTGCATTTTCTTCCATACAAAGCTTTATAAGGAGACATCTGAATCATGGAATGATAGATGTTGTTATAGGCAAAATCTATCAATGGTAAGTGAGCATCCCAATTTCCTCCAAAGTCTAGAATGCGCATCCTTAGCATGTCTTCTAGAGTTTTGATGGTCCTCTCTGATTGCCCATATGTTTGCGGATGGAAAGCTGTGCTGAAATCAAGCTGTGTCCCCAAACATTCTTGCAATTTCTGCCAGAATCTCGAGGTGAATTAAGTACCTCTATCTGAGATAATCAAAACTAGAACTCCATGAAGTTTGACAATCTCATCAACATAAATCTGGGCATATTGAGAAGCCGCATAAGTCGTCTTGACTGGCAAGAAATAAGCTGACTTGGTTAATCTATCCATAATAACCCATATTGAGTCATAGCCCCTTGAAGTTGTAATATCTCTCATTTTGAAGTGTATTTATTAATTTTATATGTTTAATGAATTTTAAAATTTTAAATCAGAATATTGAAAATTTCAGAAAATTTTTGTTGGGTTGCAGCAGAACTCAGTGATGACCATTACTTGCTCTTAAAGACATAATTTGATAAAATGTAAAATATGAAAATTGTTAACTTATGTCTTATATATAACTCTGTAAAATGATTTGGTGAAATTCTGTATGTGTGATGAGTTGTGCCTATTTGAGCAAGACTGGTCTGGTTGAAAATTTCTGCAGGGA
The DNA here is from genome assembly GCA_948193065.1 of Aleurites moluccanus. NCBI lineage: Eukaryota > Viridiplantae > Streptophyta > Magnoliopsida > Malpighiales > Euphorbiaceae > Aleurites > Aleurites moluccanus. Next base: position 1,293 of record CANXYC010238758.1, on the reverse strand, counting down.
TGTAGTGTCTGTTTGGAATTACTGGGAATGACTAAGGCAGAATTATCTGAAGTCATGAACATAAAAAATGTTCCTTTGTGTGTTGATATAATGCCTATAAAATTTCAAAATTTTTGGATAAGCGGATCTCAGTGGAGAGTGTTTTGTATTAGGGCTATTCAGTAAGATTTTGATGCAGAAATCTGGGTGACTTTTGGAGAGTCACTACTGTCTGTATGTTGATTAGTTTGATATGAAATTTGGATATGTTGTGCTTCTATTTGTTGATTTTAAGTGACAAGAAGAATTGGTAAGTTTGGATTTTTGTAGCTCATTTGCGAGCTGGCTTAAGGTGGGATGTTCAGGCAAGAGTTTAACTCAGAAGTATTAGTTATGGAGAGCCAGCCTTATGTGAGAAGGCATTTCGCAGTCTGGCAATGCGAGGCGGCATTATGGCGAAGTGGTGAAGAGATTTTTGTGAAGAGCTTTTGGCGAAGAGCTTTTTGGCGAGGATCAGATGGCAAATAGGCATTATGCGAGGAGAGAGATGTGCGAGGTGGCAGTTCGCGAAGAGGCGAAGAAGTGAAGAAGCGAAGATGTGAAGAAGCATTGCCGAGGTGGCATATGCGAGGACGAGTTGCAAGGAGAGTTTGGTGAGGCAGCATACGCGAGGTAGCTTATGCGAGCTGGAATGTGCGAGGTAGCAATGCCAGATCAAGGTTGGCGAGATGGCAAGTGCGAGCTGGGAATGCGAAGTAGGAATGGCGAGTTGGTTAGGCGAGGTGGCTTTGCTGAGGCAGGTCTCGTGAGGCGAGCTGGTCAGCGCGTTTCTGGGCAGAGGCTTATTTAACCCCAGTAACCAGCCAGCGATTTTCACGATTTTTCTTTCTTTCTTCCTTTGTCAATTTTCGTCTTCTTCTCAAATTTGTTCCATATTTATTCTAAGGCATTGAGGCTTAGATTAATACAATAGACTTCTAGATTAGTTTATTTTTAAGGCAGAATCATCAATTTGAGCTCAGTTTTGCAGAAAACTCAATTTGAAGGAAAATAAGGTAAATTTTCTTCTTAAGTTATTTTCCTCGGATCTATTTAAGTCTATAGGTTAGGATAATTAATTCTGGATATATAGAATTTATTGTTAGTGATCTGAAGCAATTAATGGTAATTAATGTGGGAGAATTTTAGAGGATTAAACTGCTGTGAACAGTAACTCCGAAATTTAATGTGGAATTTAATGCAGTTTTTCTTTAAAAGAATTAATGAGATATTGTTAGGAATTAAGAGTAAAGATTCTAAGATAATTTATTATTA